>QAXK01001597.1:0-16988 GCA_004335735.1 Chlorella sp. KRBP
GCAGCGCACGGCACTGAACCAGGTCTTGAGCAAGCAGCACTCACGCCAGCAGGGTCAAGCAGTCCTGCTAACGCTCTGACGAAGTGGGGCAGCCAGTCGGCAGTGGCAGATGAGGTGCAGCTGCATGACAGTGTCCTGCGGAGTGTGCTGGGCATAACACTGGCGCAGTTGCAGGAGGGAGCTGGCGAGGTGAGCAGCGAGCATGGAGGCGCTTGCCAGGGCAATTCATTGCGCACACTTGCCTTTGCTGTATAAAGTGCATGTTGTCAACCATGCCGCGCGTGCTGTGGCAGCGTGCAGAATCACACCGGCCCCCAGTGGGGACCCCCAGCCACACATATGGCACATGGAGTCAGCCAAGCCTTGAAACAACGGGGGTAGCCACGTGAATGATCACGTGTAGCTCATTCTTGGTGCGACTGTTCATGCGTGCATTCAGTAATTTGTGGTGCGACCTGTTGCCCTTCTTTGCTCGCAGGCTGTGCAGGTGGTGAAGTCGGTGCTGACCAGCTTGCAGGAACAGGGGCTGGCCAGCCTACCCAGCTGGCAGCTCTCGCAAGGGGGCTTGTCAGGAATCCAGTCAATGCCTCCAGGGATGTTGGCCCTGCGGGAAGACCTCAGACTGGAGCTCAGACAACAGTGTAGTGCTCAGCTAGCTCAGCTGGTGATCAGACGGTCCATGGGTGGAGTGGACGGCTTTGCTGCGCTGCTCGCTAACCAAGAAGATGCTTTCATGACGCATGTGTTCCCTTTGGTGCACAATCTGGCGTTGTTGCCTTGATACCCGTGTGGCCCGTGGTTCGCAGTTTAACACTCAGGTTCCAGCCTGCAGCCGTGGTCTACATGTATGCTGTCGCGACTGGTCGAGAGCAGACCTCTACAAACCTTTGACAAATGTGCGAGCCCTGATTTCTTATAATCAGTTACTGAGCCCACTGCGCCAGCTTGGCCAGGAGGAGCGTTATCAGGAAACGAGAACGAAGAGAAGGAGCGTGCAGAGACAACCATTGTTTAACGTAAGTGCAGCGAGGTCAGGGATGCCCTCACGTGAGGCAGGCCCGGCTGCTCCAGCTGGACAACTGCTCGCCCAGGCCGTATGGGGGGTTGCTTTGACAACGAAGCTGCTGTTGACACTTTTCCTCAACGTTTGATGGCGGCAGGCTCGTCATTGGTAGGCCGGCCTGTGCTTTCCTCCGCAGCTGACTTTCTTTCATTGCGTCGCAGGTCGCGCCGAGACTGAAACGACGCAAGTTATGACTTCATCAGCCCTTCTTGTCTCAGCCCGCAGCGTGGATGCCCAGGATCTGTTGTCTCCCAGGGGCTTCTTGGCTGCTGACTTGGCTGATTGCTTTGGCAAGAGCCCCAGGACCTCTTTTTCGGAGCACCTGAAGGCGCAGTATGTGAGTAAAACCTCTGCACAAGGACTTTCGAGCTCTGCAGCCCTCTCTAGCACTTCTGTGGGCCGCAGGCAAGTAGCAGAGGCGAGTTAGCTGCATCACCACAATCCAAGGCAGGGCCACGCATCCATGGTACCATGCCTGCCTTCACGTTTGCTCCAGCACAGTAGCTTGCTGTTGCACAACAGGTGCACTGGTAGGTGTTGACGTCTTTGCTGTGTCCTGGCTGCAGAGTGGATGCCTGACTCGCAAGAGCCTGAGTGGCGACACGGTGCTTGGCGAGCCTGAGCCTGGCTCAGATGCTGCTGCCTTGACCAAGCTGCGCGGGCACTGGCTGCTGCCAGCTGTTGGCAAACCCGCAGCTGCGGCTGTGCTGGCTGACCTGAAGGTGCAGCGTATCGCTGATGGTGAGTGCCATGTTCGGCACAGGTATGTTTCATCCATACTACTGTATGGATGCAACAGCAGGTTCCTGCAGCTTCCTGGCCCTACAAAATGTGCCTGGGTGTGATAGCAGCGAATGAGTCAATGGAGGGTTGTAACCTTGGTGCATGTTGTGTTTTGCTTTCAGGCGGCCCTGACGGAGTAAAGAGTGTGGCCACCAAGCTGATTGAGCAGCACCAGCTGGATGACACCTTCTACATTGTTGACCTGGCCAATGTCGTGCGCCTCTTCAAGGTATGAGCACCAGCATGCAGCTGGTGCACTGTGGGGGTTGTGGCGGGTGCTACGGTGTAGCAGACAAAGAACACTGCTCCCTGCTGACATTGTGTAGTTTCCTTGCAACAGTCCTTGCTGGCACAGCCGGGGCCACCCCTGGCGTGGCCAAGCAAGGTAGGTGGTGGCACTGAGCACTCACTCGGTGCAGTCATTTCCCAAGGTGTGGGAGCAGGGCCAGGTGTGCCCTGTCTGCCCCCTATTCCGGCCTCTGACGTCCCTCTATGCCAACCCATGTGCGCCTGATGCAGAGCCGCCACAGCATGACAACGCGTTGGGAGACCGTGGGGAGCGCGGCAGGCTGAGCCTGGTGCACAAGCTCCCAGTCACCTTCTGACACCTCGGCCAGCGGCAGCAAGAGACGGGCTCCCGGCTTTGTGCATTGGGCATGTGTACACTGTGTCTTAAGTGACCTGTTGCTTCACATGCCTCGATCACACCGAGGCAGACACCCACCAGCTGGTCCTTGCAATCGCGACCTCAAGCTGCACCCTACGAGCCCACATGGCGCCCAGTCGCCCCTGGAAAGTCCCATCCCCTTGCCTCACGCCCACAGCCTTCAGCTGTGTGGACAAGCTCCCTGCCTGTGCTCCACCAATGGGCCTGGTAATCCATTGTCTGCCTTCTGTCCACACACCACACGCCTGGCGTGTGCAAAAATCTCGCAAGCTTGCTTGCACATCATACTTTGAGCATCTTGTTCCACCCTTGCTGTTGGCTTGCAGATGTTCCAAGCAGGCACTAGGGGGCTGGTGGGGGGGTGCTGGGTGTTCACTTTCTTGTGTGGCGGCATCAGTGTGTTTCAGCATCTTTGTGTGCGCGGCATTCCAAGTTTTAATAACAATGGCCATGCACATGGTTTGCTGTCCTTCATGAAGCTATTTGCATCCATTGCAATGCCACCAGCATGCAACAGCTGCAAGTGCACAGCGCTCATGCATGGCTGCCCTTGTTGCGACCCCGTCCCTCCCTGCAGGCCTGGAGGGCAGCCATGCCCCGTGTGGTGCCCTTCTACGCCATCAAGTGCAACCCTGACCCCGGCATGGTGCGCCTGCTGGCGGCCATGGGTGCGGGCTTTGACTGCGCCTCACTGGGTGAGGTCAAGCAGGTGCTGGACCTGGGCGTCAACCCCAACCGCATCATCTTTGCCCACCCCTGCAAGCGCCCTTGCGACATCCGCTACGCCCGTGAGAACGGCGTGGGCCTGACCACCTTTGACACCGAGAGCGAGCTGCACAAGATTGCCGCCACCTTCCCCGGCTTCAAGTGTGTGCTGCGCATCCGTGCTGATGACCCAGAGGCGCGCGTCCCCCTGGGCCTCAAGTATGGTGCAAACCCTGAGGAGGCCCCCAAGCTGCTGGCCACTGCCCAGCGCCTGGGCCTGGAGGTGGTCGGCGTCAGCTTCCATGTGGGCAGCGCCTGCAAGAACCTGGCCGCCTACAGCTCTGCCATTGAGAAAGCCAAGCAGGTGGGTCGGGCTCTCGCTTGTGCTGCATGTGGTGAGGGCGGTATGAGAGGCGGAGACTGCAGCAGCTGGGTGGTGTCCTTTCACGTGTGTGGCCAGCTGCTGCCAGCCATTGCGCCACAGAGCGCGTGCTGTGCAGCGCGTGCTGTGATGCGCTGGCAGTTATGTATGTTCAGTGCCTCTCTGCACTCGCGGGCACATCAACACTGTGCTAGGGTTGGGTGTATGTTGCAGAGCCGAGATTGTCTTGCAGACACCTGATCAGTCTGTGCCTGTATCCACACACCCCTTGCAGATCTTTGACCTTGGGTCTGAGATGGGCTTCACCATGAGCCTGCTGGACATTGGTGGCGGCTTCACCGGCCACTTCGACGCCTGCGGTAACGTCATGTTTGGCGACATCGCGACCACCATCAACGGTGCCCTGGCAGCACACTTCCCCCCTGAGTGCGGGGTGCAGGTCATTGCCGAACCTGGCCGCTATTTTGCTGAGACAGCTGCAACACTGCTGACTCCCATCTACGGCACCCGTGATCGTACCGACAGTGCAGCTGGGGGCATCAAGAAGGACTACTGGATCACTGACGGACTGTATGGCAGCTTCAACTGCATCCTGTAAGTACCTGTTGCCAGTACATGTGCGTGGCAGCATCATGTGTGAACCCCAGGTTGCAGTTGCAGAAAGTAGTACGGCACCAGCAGCATGAATACAAGTCGTCTTTGCTTGCTGCTGCTTTGTTCAACATGGGCTGTGCTGACTGTGGTCCTTGTGTTGCCTTGCGTTGCTGCCGCAGGTATGATGGCCAAAACCCAGAGTACATGGTGCTGCGCTCCCCTCTGCTGCCAGCCATGGCCTGTGGTACTGCGCCTGTGTTTACGAGCACCCTGTGGGGCCCCACCTGCGACAGTGCGGACTGCGTTTACAAGGACGTGCCTCTGCCACTGCTGCGCAACGGTGACTGGCTGTGCTTCCCCAATGCTGGTGCGTACACTGTGGCAGGGGCCTGCGACTTCAACGGCATTGGCATGACCACGCCCCGCCTGTTCTACGTGTACAGTGACCACATGGCCGCAAAGGAGCACGTGCAGCCCGAGGAGCCAGCCGGCAGCGATATTGGTATGGAGTAGATCAATCAGCAGGTTGAGGTGCAGGGTTTTTGTAGGATGTGTTCACGTGCCATGCGCGCTACTGACGGCTGGCATGCAAGGCACATCGGTATATTCTTGCATCACCTGTTGGCCTGAAATGGCCCGCAGTCATTTCTTGTTACGCTGCAATGCAGCAGCAGAGCAGCTGCCTAGCACGACCTGTTTGTGCGGGGTCTGCAATCTGAGCCATCAGGCACTGCAGAGTGAGGGGTGGTAAGTGTGTGTGTGGAGGTGTGGCAGCCTGTGGCCCGCCCTGTAGGTAGCTGCGTCATGGAGTTGCCCTGCACGAACGCATACGCCCTGCAGCGCGCTGCAATATGCAAGGCTGCTGGGACGGGTCCAGTGTCGCTTGTCTGACACTCTGATCAGAGGGTGCATCGGCGTGGAAGCTCAGTCTGGTGTGTTACGGATCTGGCTCTGTTTGTGATGCTGTGGGGCGTTGTGTGCAGCAATGAGTGGTGCGCAGATTCATCAGGAAGCTGCCAACTGGTGTTCGGACTCCTTCGTCAGCAAATCAATGCTGCGTGTTCTTTGCGTGTGGTTACTGTGCCAGCTTGTGTGGGCCACACGTATTGGCTTCGACCATGCTGGTCCGTATGTTGTACAGTTTGTTCTCCTTTTGCATCAATAGAATCATGGCAGCTGCAGGCTTCAAGCAGGTGATATATAGCACATATGCCCTGGCCTTGAGGCCTAAGTGGACCCCACTTTGTGCCTGAGGGTCTGTGGCCGCACCTTTGGCAATTTTAGGCTACGCGCCGCACGCTGCCCGGTATGTTTCCTGTCCTTCACCCACTGCCTGCTATGTGTTCATTTGGTTGATGGCGTGTTGTGGGAATGCATTTGTTGGTCTCCATGCAGCAGCTCACCAATCGTGCAAGTGGCACACCCAAGTTGTGGCCCTCGTATGAGCGAAAGATGTTCTGCATGCAGCAGCACTTGGAATCTTGTTGGGACGCGTTAGGCCGCCGGCATATCGACGGCTGCTTGTTTGTGGGCTGGTTTGCAAAATCACACGGCTTGCAGGTCGTACCTTGCTTGCTGGTCTGAGCCAGGCAGTGAGGGATGAGAGTGCACTGTGTTGCAGGCAGTGCGTGGTTGACTGTGTACAGCAGTATGCAGCCATACTGTGTTTGACAGCTGGCGGCTGTCTTTGGCCCAGGGTAGTCCATGGGTGCTTGTCATGCGCCTGCAAGCAAGAAGCATGGGCTCAAGGCAGGGACTGATGCTGCCACCTGGTCGTGACTGTGGTGAGCGTCATGGGAGAGAAGACAGAAGGACTTGTGGCTTGTAACAGAATGAGGGAGGGAGGGAGGCAAGCATGATTGATTCGGGTGCACATGAGGTAGTTGGGCAGCAGTTGGGGCAGCTTTCATATCCGACAACCAGAGTTATTTTTGAGCACGCCTTGTCACAATGTGCTTGTCGCCAGATGCTGGTACTACAAGACTGGTGTGGATTCAGTGGGAACTTCGCTCAGCATGTGCAGAAGTCAGTCAACTTGGTGCCATGCAGCAGCATTAGAGTGGGCCCAAGCTAGCTCATCACAAGTCTTAGTGGTTGCTTGAAAGGTTTTGAATCATATTACAGTGCTGCACCAAGCCTGCAACGAAACCTTGCAAACATTGGGTCATAGAAAGTGTGATCGTTGACCCTCCGACAGCAGTGTGCGTGCGCTGTTGCATATGACGGCATCAGGCAGAGTAGTTTGTGTGACTTGGTTGCTGATGTACTCTCCTTGCACGTGAGGCTGCAAGATGTCTTTTGACAGACATCGACTGACTGGCATGGCCTTGATCCAAGTAGCCACAATGGCAGCACAGCCTCTCCTCTGAGAGACAGATTGAGTGGACATGGTGTTTGCAGCATCAAAACATCGTCAAGGTGTCTTGCTGGGCTTCCTTGCCCTTGCTCCACTCCTGAGCCATTGGCAATGCTTTGGTGCAGCAGCAGTGGTTGAGGAACCATTGCCTTACGGCACATTGCGTCATAGGCCAGCACCTAAAGGTGAGTCGCTATGCACAACAGTAGGAATCTGCTGTTCTCAAAGTGCAGACTCCTGTGCTGCTGCTATGTCTCCTCATTACAACAACACATGCGCATGTGCAGGGTATGTGGCACACCAGTGCCAGGGCGGCATCAGCATAGATGGCAGACTCAATGAGCCGTGCTGGGCTGCCGCCAGCAGCACAGATGCATTCGTGGACATCGTTGGCAGCACTGGCCCAGAGCCCTGGGTGCGGACGTCTGCCAAGATGCTGTGGGACAGCTCACACCTGTACATTGCAGCAGAGTTGCAAGACCCAGCAGTGTTTGCATACGAGACCAAGCATGACAGGTGGGTGACAGCTGCGGCCACGGGCCTGGCATGCACCATCCTTCAACAGCAACCTGAACCCCATGATAGCAGCAGCAGGAGGGATGGTCTCCGCAGGCCCCCTGACACTATGTTGGCACACCCTACGTGTTCAACAATGGTTTATATCCGGCCTCCCAACACCACAGCCATGCTTGTTGCCATGTGCCAGACTCTACCACACTTACAAACAGTCATGCAGGTAACTCCTGCCTGCGTTTACTGCTTCACAGCATCATCTTCCATGACAATGACTTTGAGGTAGGTGTCAATGAATGGTGGCCTCCAGGATGTTCGCTTTCAAGCTGCCTGTGCCTACTTGCATGTTTGTTGCTGGGCAGTCTGTGTGCCTGTCATCCTTGGTGCTGTACATCAAAACCATGAGGTGGGAGCCCAGCCTCAAAGGGCATCAGCTGGTCGAGTGCCATCAGCAGCTGCGAGCTCAGGCTCAGGCCTGTGCCAGTTTCCTGGGCACCTGCACCAAATAAAGCACTCCTGTCGTGCCTGCTGGTGGCAGGTGTTCATTGACCCTGATGGGGACAACTGGATGTACTATGAGATAGAATTGAATGCCAGGGGCCAAGTCTGGGACATGCTGCTGGTCAGACCCTACAGGTGCGCTAGGGCCCTCACCCCACGCACGTGCGGACACAGCTGCAGCCAGCTGACAGCCACAGCTGCACTTGTGAGCCACATTCTTGGCTGATGCGCCAGGAGTGCTACTGACATGTCACCGTGGTCCCTACCACCACCACCTGCTCAATATCACATACCAGCACACGCCATATGAACAAGCAGTCTGTCCAATATTGGCACTTGTAGGTTTGGGTTTGCAGCTGAGCTGGGTGGCGTGCTGATGTGTCCTGTAGGAATGGTGGTCCCCCTGTGATGAACTGGGAGACCGTCCCGCCTGCAGTCCCCACCACAGCCACAGGCCCTACAGGTGCGCAACAGGCAGTTGGTACTGCTCCTGCAGGTCTGCTGGCGAGTACATGCAGTGAGCCTGCACATGCAGCTGCAGGCAGCGCTGCCGACTTCCTCATGCAGCATGGAATGTGGCAAGCAACACAGCCACACAAGCAACCGGGTAGTATGGGACGACCTTAGGCAACGTCTGTCACCTGCAATCGTGTTCGGAGTCAGGCCGCAATGCTTTCCGAACCTGCCTTGCAGGCTACGCGTGCTGGGTGTTTGATGGCGTGTGCTGCACTGCAGTAGCAGCTCAAACAGCCACACCGTGTCTGTGTTGCTGCACGGCTGCTATGTGATGCGTGCAGGCTGGCGTCCTGCACAGGTTGGTGTGCAGGTGCAAGGCCGGCTGAATGCTGCAGCAGGCTCCAGGGGCTGGACTGTGGAGATGGCCTTGCCCTGGAGCCTGCTGCAGCAGGCGGCTAACAGACAGGTGCCCCCAGCACATGGTGAGGCAGGGCGCTGGGCGCCTCGTGGAGCCTGTCATTCAGTCTTCATGCTGCACCTGTGGATTTGCAACTGGGCCTGACCAAGCCAGCCACCCTTGAAACGGGCAGCAGGCACAGTCTGGCCGGGACTGCTGATCAGCCCTGGCAACACCAGCATCCCCACCAATCGACCTGCCAACCTCAACCCCACAGCTCTTGCACCATCCCATATGCACGAAATGCGCCGAACCAGTCATGAGCACAAACCACAGCCAGCACGCGCTGCCCGGACCATGCCTGCTGTGTTGGTGACACAAGCGCTGTGTCACATACTGTGATGCATCACTTGCAGGTGACAGGTGGCGCATCAACTTCTCTCGTGTGCATTGGAACGTGACCTGGTCTCAGAACCAACAGCGTTGGGTCAAGGACCCAGCTGACCAACCCGGCTACAACTTTGTGTGGTCCCCGCAGTGGCAGGTCCAGATGCACCAGCCTGAGACATGGGGCTGGTTGCAGTTCAGCACAACCCCAGGTGAGGCACACATGATGCCACGTGATTCATGTGACATGCTGCCACAGGCAGCGACTTGGGGCTGCCGCCAACTCAGTGCTGACAGGCCTGGGTGAGGGCCCTGCTGTGGGGATGGGCATGCTGGAAGTCACTGCAGCAAACGAGCAGAGGCGGTGTGGCGCAGAGCTTGACTTGGCCGTGACCCATGTCATGCAGGGTGTTGATAAAGAGAGTGGGCATTCCATGACGCCTGCCTGATGCCTGCTGCTGCTCATACGGAGGGGGTACATACGTTGTTTGTGTCCTGCTGTCCACAGTGCAAGAGGCTGCCCAGGCCGCCAGCAGTGAGGCCTTCAGCCCAGATGAAACGTGGCAGGCGCGGGCAGTGCTCATGGATGTGTACCACGCACAGACGCTGTGCTGGCAGGTGTGCAGGGGCTGGATGCTGATGCTGGTGATGTTGGCTGGACATGTTGGTGATGATGGACCCAGCCCAGCACAAAGACAGGGGTCAGGCGCTGCACAAGTCCACAAATCAGAGTACCTCTAAGAGTCTTGAGTGGAGCATGCTGAACACTGTTGGCGCGGCAGTTTATGTTGTTAGCAGCGTCCGGCAAGTGTTAGAGACTTTTGCACCACTGCTGCCACTGCTGCCCTTGTGTCACAATCAGGCTCTGAAGCGGTTCTGCAAGTCAGTGGCTGAGGCCAGCCAGTATGTGGACCTGTCAGATGTCACACTGCCAGTGGACATACAATCAACAGCGGTGAGGGAGTGGCAGCGTCTCTGTTGCGGCAATGCCTGATGCCGCACCACCATGTGGGCCACCTGCCATTTCACACTGGCATCAGCACAAAGATTTTGAAGCGTCGCTGTACAAGCTGATCGGTCTGTGTCAGCAGCAGCCGCAGGTGCAGGAGCTCTGTAGCTGTGCAGGCGAGGCTGTAGCAACAACTGTGCATCAGCATGCAAGAACTGTCCTGCGGCAGCTGGTGCTCACGTACATACCCATCATGGCCAGCATACATCACATTGTGCTGGCAGCGCTTGGGAGGATGGGTTGTCCCACTGGCGTGCGTGTACTTGCACACATGCTCACGTGCTGCTGTGCTGTGCTGTGCTGTGCTGCGCTGCCTGCAGGTGTCGTTTGTAGCCTCCAGTGAAGTTGTGTTGGCTGATGGCAGCTGGGTGTTAGTGCTGGTGGATCAGCACAGCAGACTGGTGCAGACACCTGTGGGGCCTGGCGGGAGCATGCCACTGTTCGACCCTTTCAGCGGCAACAGTGTGCATCCAGCCGTGCATCACATCAGACCGGACAAGTAGGCAGCCCCGTCAAGTTGCAACAGGAGCTGTGACACATGATTTGGTGACGGCGTGTTCTGGATGCTTCCAAAGCAGCTGTTGTGTGACAGTGCGCTGTTGGAAGCAAGCAGTTTCAAGCTACTCTGTGGGTCCTGTTGCTAGTGCCAGTAAGTAACAGGTTTGTTTGATGACGTCAGCTATATACTGCTCACTCGCCCTGGTCACGTGTGTCCTCAGCCCCAGTCCATCACAATACAGCATAGTATGTCGAGAGTGTGTTACACGGGAGCAAGTGGTGGGGTGCATGACTGCACAAGGCCTGCAGCACTTCCGCCCACGCAGACTGAGGGCTTGGCACCATACCTCTGCAGCACCAACAGCACCACGAGTGCAGCATACTGTCGGGTGGGGCACACAGCTTTATCCTGTGGCATGCCTGACTGCCACATTGCCGACAACATGTCAGTTTCCTACCGTCTAGTAGTAGTAGACAACTTTAGTTCCACAATGTATGGTGTATGCGATCCTCTATCCCATCCTCAGTGGACTGCCTGGTAGTACACTACACAACGGCAACAGCACCACCAGAGCTAGCCACCAGCACCTACTGTGCTGGAGCAGCAAACAAAACACCACCTAATGACGCAAGTGTATGCCTCAAAAGGGGCACCTCACCCTCCCCACTGCTGCATCCCAATAGACAGTGGTGCAAGACACAACACAAACTTGGAACCCTCCTCTGGCCAAAACTTCATGCGTCAGTACAGGACCTGTTCCTGGACCACTGCGGCACACTGACACTGACAACAAGGCTCCAACCCATGCAGCAGGGCAAGGCATTTATGCACAAATGAGGGATAACCCACGGCACTCTTCAGCCGGCACACGGCCAGGCACGCTGCGCACAACAGGGCACAGCAAGGGGCACCACTTGTAGCGGTAGGAGTGGCTGCGGCAGTAGCAGGAACAGTCAGCGCTTGCTTCCCCCTAGCTGTGAAACTTCCTCTGCTACACAAGTGTGGAATAGTGCACCCGCAGGGCAAGGGCACGCTGCACAGAACCAACATGTACGAACACACCACACCAGATGCATGGACTGCAGGACTGTGCTGGACGCTCTGTGCAGGACACATGCAGTGCGGCAGTGAGCGGCTTGCCACAGTGCACACTGTGACAAGAACCACACACACACATACATGCTGGCAGGCCTGGGCAACCGTCACAGAGCAACAGTTCAGCTGCAGCTCAGGAGTCCTGCAGCACCCTTGCTGCAGTCCTGCCACAACACACAACACTCCATGAATGTTGCATGAGATTCATCACATCATCCTGGGAATGTAACCTGGCTACATGCGTCACATAGCCAAACTGAAAAAATGTATCACAGCCACTCTCCATTGCAGCAAAGTCGCCACACCACGGACTCTGCTTCCCACTTGTGTTGAGGACGTGATGCCACCAAGCACAGCTGGCTCAGCAACTCACAGCCCGTCAGCCCCAAGTTGCCCCCATGTCACCATGCCTCTCTGACTGTGTGTGACAATTCTGTGACGCGCAACCCCCCAGGTGCAGACAGTGGCAAGCAATGCAGCAGCACCAGCTGTGCCAAGAGAGTAAGGTGGCCCATGAGCTGCAGGTGCTGAATGGCCCCCTAAAAGTTCCGACACAAACAGCAACACTACATACTAAGCTAGCAGCATGCCGGGCGCCCTGGAGCAACACAGCACCACAGTGCAGCCAACACCCCTCATGGGTGCAGCACTAGTAGTGCTGCATGCCAGTGCATCACCACGCCACCACATGCCAGCGCGTGACAGCAGTCCCAACCAGGCCGCCTTGCTGGCCAGCAGCAGCAGCAGCAGCAGCAGCAGGCATGCCTTGATGCGCAGGTGGCGCCTGCTCACTTCTTGCCAGATGCTGGCTGCCCTCCGCCAGACACGCCTGCCATGTTGAGGTAGGTGTTCACGTCCACCTGGCTGCTGCCATCACCTGCGAGAGGGGGGAACAACAGCAAGAAAGGATAACACTCAGTAACTGCATGCCATGCAGATTCTCAGTGAGAAAGGGTTGCGAGTCTGCTGCTCATGCTGTTTTTCAGCTGAGCTGCTGCGACCATATGCATAGCAAGACAGCAGTATCTCTGTGCTGAGCACCTCTTGCAACAGGGGTACACTGTGCCACACGCTACAGTGCATGCGGTGGCTGTGGCAGTACTTGAGGAGTCGGCCACTCACCCCTGTGGCTGTTGAAATAGCCACCATTGGGGAAGTACTTGTAGTACCTGCAGGGGAGATGGCGTACAACGAAGCATTCCAGCACAGTGTTGAAAGTGCTGAAATGTCGTAGGCACGATAAGTCAAGGTTCCCAGGTGTAGCCGCTACATCGGATCTTTACGCCACATGCACAACCGCCACAAGAACTTGGCAAGAAGTTTCAGCAATGCATCATGGGCAATCTCCAGGCAGATAGCTGCACGGCACAGCAGCAGCACAACAGGGCAATTGGATGACGTGTCCCACACAGTGGTCCTCACCAGTCAGCTGAGCGCTTGTTGGCCTCACTCTTGGCAGGGAACTCGCCTGCAGCAGGTGACAGCAGGCGTACATGAGTTGGCCGTTGCTGTGAGATGCGCCGACTTGTGCTACTTCCATCAGCCCGTTGCACTGCAAGCCTAAGCATACAGATGGAATGGCAAGGGGGTACAATTCCTGGTGTGCCTGCAAGCAGGTCCCCCCTGCAGCCCCCTCCCTCCCTCACCAGGGAAGCTGGCCCCGTAGGCCTTCTTGCTGGGCTGGTGGCCACAGTCAACTGCACGGTACCTGCACACCAGACCAGGGAAGGGGCAGGGCAGCAGCAAGTAAGCATGCACCAGTCAGGCTCCACATATCAGGCGCAGTGCCAAACGGCTGGGGTCTCATGAAAGCCCTCGGGTTTTGAGGTGGGTGATCTGTTCCCCTCTACAAGCCATGCTGTGCAGCAGCTGGGCTGCAGCCACCAACAGTCCATGTCACACTGCCAGTGGCAGCTGCTGCACGGCAGGTCACTCTGGTCTGTATATGAGGCACTCACTTGATGGGGATGACGCCCCACTTCATGTCTGTCAGCTTCTGGAAGGCCCAGACACTCAGGTCAAAGTGGTTCTGCAAGGACACAGGCAGCAGCACTAAGACATTGCAGGCCACACTGTGCAACATGTGCAGCATGAAATGGTCTCAGGTAGGCTCAGCACACCACACAGTGCATGGTTTTTGGCAGGCTGCCTGCTTCCCTGAAGCTGACGGTCAGCGATCATCACCCCTGTGGATGGTTGGTCCCCATGAGGCACCCATGACTAGTCATGGCCATGGCATGGTGGCTGGTGCAACAAATGCGTGAGTGGGTGCAGGCAGTGTCAGTAGCACATGCAGCCCTGTGCTGGCCCTCACCATGTCTCCGCAGCACCAGCGCTTGTTGCTGTAGTAGTTGTTGCCATAGACGCAAGGGCAGGTGTCTGTGACAGTCACCACCACAGCTGCATCCTGGTCCTTGCACATGCCTGCAGCAAAGAGGGAGGGGGATTGTGTGGGTGGGGGCACAGTGGTGTCGACAGCCGCTCGGATCGGAAGCTGCCGCATGACTGTAGGACATGTGTGTGCTTGCCTGTGCTGCAAGCCTCTGGTAGGGTTTACAACAAACACAACAGACTGTTGCACCTGAATGACTCAACCCACAACTCAGCAAGTTGTGGGAGGGGTGGTCATGACCACTGATCAGTGCTGCGCTGGCCCCTCACCCTTGCGGTCAATCCAGTTGCCGTAGCCATCCTTGAAGCCCTGGTTCTCACACTTGACCTCGTAGCAGCGCCCACAGCTGCCAGCATACTCGGGGTGCGCGTCAGACAGGGCAGCAACATCCCACCCAGTGCCCTGCAGCACACACATGCCTGTTGGTAGGCTTCTGGCAACGCAGTAATCCATGCCTTGAAGGCAAGGCAGCTGCTGCTTGCCAAGTGCTAGTGGTGCGTCCCTTAGCTGTACGGGGACATGCCGTCCACTGTCAGCTGGTGGCTGCTGCATAAGCAGAATCCTAGTGCTGCAGGCTGCTTGCACCTGTCAACGCTGAAGCTGCTGCTTGCAAGCTGCTGGGACACGCTGCTTCGGCCCCCACGCAGTGCCTGCATCGATGCACATCCTCTGCAGGCAGGTTATGTTTTGCGAGGCTCAGGCTGGACAAGAGGCGCCTCACTGCGTGGCTGCATGCTGCTGAGGCAGTGCTGGATATCAGCAGGGCTCACCTGATCAGGCCAGATGTACCCCTTGCCGCAGCCTGTGCACAAGCAAGTGAGGGTCGCGGGGTAAGCATCGCGTCAGGAGAGCCATCTGGGCAGGTGACAACTGTATGAAGCCAGCAGTGCTGGATCAATGACACCCGATCAGCTACTGGCTGCTCGACCCCGCAACGCATCACTGCATCGTGTCGATTAGTCATAGCAACCTCATCCATGCAGCCTGCCGGCTGGACTCACTTCCGTGGTGGATGCTCCAGTACCAGGGTTCGTTTCCTGCGAGAAAGAAGCAAGATCACAGCAAGCGGTTGTGCTCGCCAACGCCTCGGACTGGAGGAAACCGCCGCGCAAACCGGTGCGCTATGTCTGTCTGACAGCGAATTCCACAGGCCTGGAGAGAATGGAACGCAGCATTAGTGACAGCAGGTCCACGCACCGTAAAACGTTGCACGGCCGTTGGTGTATCCATCAGCCTTCACAAGGGCAGGGCTCCAGGTGAGAGCAAGGAGAGCCAAGAGGCCAACAATGGTTGTGGTGGCCATAGCTGCTGATTTTGCAAAAGAATATTTCAGAAGCTTGTGGAGGTTGGATTAAATAGCGCGATGGTTGGCGCTGGGAAACGCTGCTGCTGGCTCGTATATGGACGAAGCCAGGCTGCGATAGCGCAGCGAAGGGGAGAGGTGAGGAATGCAGGGGAAAAGGTGGCGATCTGACAGAAGCAAAGGACTGAAGTAGTAGGGGGAGGTAGCAATCTCGCAGCACTGCGGTTTTGACATTACGTGACCGCTAACTTTGGACTCCCTCAGTCTCGTCTGACATGCTGCCGTACCCTCACCAAACAAGCTCACATGGCTCCAGCGCACCTCCAGAGTCAAGTTATGATAGATCAGTGCCATATTACAGGTGCTCCGAGCTTGGCTGCGTGTGGCTCTTCACACCGCGTCGTACTGGCCCAGGGGGCGTCAACGCCACTTCCTCTTCCACGTCGCCCTGGCGACAGGCGCAAATCGCGCATGCTGGTGCTGTACTTGAAACAAGCTCAATGGCAGCTCAGCAGACACAACAACCACGCTTGACTGCCGTCTGCAATGCACGTCTGCAATGCACGTCTGCAATGGGGGCGAAAACTCGGGGGCCCGGAAATGGCGCAGCCGAGGCATCGCGATTTCTTTGCCGTGCCGTGCGTGCAATGCACGCACGACACGTGGCCAGTACATGAAGCCGACTGTTTGCGAGAGTTACGGGCGCCTGGTGGTCCACCTTTTGGCGGTTGCTCGCAGTGAGCAAGCAGCAGGTTGATCGTTTCGAAAACGTCAGGCAATGGCCCAAGACGGATGACAGGGCTGCTGCTGCCAGCACATGCAGGGAGGGGGACACTACAGCTGCACTGCACCATTGCCTATTGACTGCTGCCTACCCCAACTCTACTGTGCGAGGCAGTCAATGAGCGGTCAAGTATATCAGACAAGGACTATCAAGGCTCAAAAAGGCATGGCAGAGCACAAGGTACTCCTTACACCACTAGTACAGTGCAGCCTGGCCCATTGCGGCAATGCAGCCTCGAGGTTCAGCTGTGGGCGACACAGGTGACAGCAGCCTGCTGTAAGGACTAGAACTTCCCCTATCTGGCACCCCTACAACTGTGCGCCAGCAATCACAAGGCCGGGATGCAGCAAGCAGGGCCAAATGCCAGCAATGCAACTGACAATGCATGCAGTGTGGATGGCCAGCCCGGCTTGTGGCTGCAGCTGGTGGGGCTGCAACAAACCAGCAGCGACCAACGACAAACAGACCACATGGCCTATACCAAACAAATACATCGGCATAGTACTCCACAGCTGACTCGTAGTAGTCGTGGACAAGGCAGGCAGGTACACGCCCAGCACACCACCTGCTGAGCCACCCCGCAGGGCCCCGCTGCGCTGCTTCACCCTGTGTTGCGCATGCCTGCTGCAATGCCGTTGATGGTGATGAGCAGTGCCTCACGCAGGCGCGGGTTCTTGGGCTCTGCACGAGCACGCCGCAACACCTCCACCTGCAACACACAAGCCACATGACACGCAGCACCAGAGGTACAGCAGGCAGCACGCTGTCGGTTTGCAGCTGGTCACGTGCATGCAATGTGCCTGACTGCAATTGCAATAGGCTTTCAGAATATTGAGACGCAGTCCTGACGTACAACTCCACAGTGCAGGGCAGCCCACCTGCAGGATGTTGATGGGGTCGATGTAGGGGTTGCGCATCTCAATCAGGCGCCGCAGAGCAGGGTTGGTCTCAAGCAGCCTGTGGTGACCAGTCACCTGACAACAGGAGCAGCAGGGCAGCAACACCGTCCTCAGCAGTGTGTCTGAGCATTCCTGGAGACAATTTATTGGTGGCCAAGACATTACTTAGGGAAAGCTGAGCAGCAGCAGCTGCAGCTCCATGC
>QAXK01001600.1:0-16665 GCA_004335735.1 Chlorella sp. KRBP
GACCTGCCCCATTCGCCTCGGCCCCGCCTGCCGTTCCCTCTCCAGCTTGCCCACTTTGTCCAGCTTGAGCGCGTGGCCCATGAGCGAGCAAAAGGCCTCAAAGTCGATCTGCCCACCCTCGGCGTGGTGAGGGTCCACCTGGGAATGGATGGTCAGCGGCGCAATGAGTGTGCATCCTCCTCCTGCGCGGGGAGCGGCAGGTGACCTGCAGGCCTGCATGGTCTGGAGCTGTATGCAAACTACACTGCACACAACCTCTGGTGTCACCTGCTCTGCAATCCTGTGGAAGCACGGCAGGTCCAAATCAAGCCCCACGCACGCACCTCGCGCAGCAGTGCCAGGACGTCGTCCTTGTTGATTCCGATGCCCAGCGTGGTGAAGGCGCCCAGCAGCTCCGTCATGTCAATGACGCCGGAGCCGTCCGCATCTATCAGCCTGAAGACGTCCTCAATTTCGGCGCGCTGGGCGGCCGGCAGTGGCGGCGCCGCGATGGGGCAGCCGTGCCGGTGCAGCCAGCTGTTGCGCGTTTGCTGCAGGGCCGCAGGGCACCACAGATGTCCAGCATTGGCAATCCTTCAATCCTTGCAGGAAGCACTGCGCCAGAGCAGTGCGGACGCGTACCTCCATCAGCCGCAGCCCGGCCTGCTTCTCGCGGGCGGCGGAGCATGCCGGCTCCAGCAGCGCGTCGGAGGTGAGCAGACGGGCCTTCCTCTGCCTTCGCTCCTTCTCTCCTTCTCCTCGTCCCGCCATCTGAGATGCCGTATTCCTCACGACACGCGCGCGAGCGGGCATTAATCTGAGATGACTTTGCTAGCGACTGCCATTCGCCTTGTGTACGCAATCGCAGGGTCTGAGCTTTCGTGTTTCCCGGTCCACTAGGTCAAAGTCCAAATCGACAGCCATCATTCAGTTCATCACGAGCTTCAAGCATGCTGGTGCTACAATGTGAAGTGATTGCGCCACTGCGCTCTTCTTGCCGGTGTGCCGCCAGGTGCACGCCGCCCCAACCCGCCCGCCCGCCTGCATGATGCATGGCGAGGATGCAGCCTGCTGTATCTTCTACACATCACCATCGGTGCTGCCCTGCCCTGATTCTTCTTGCTTGAGTCTGGGTCATCACCTCGGCCGTGCCCGCCACAGCAAAAGCTTCGAGAAGAGCCATACAGCAGCGGATACACACTCGCTCCCATCACCACCACCATCGCACTGCAGCTGAGAGGCTGCCACATCCCTTCGCGCTTCGCGCGACTTTCTACCACAGCGAGCGCATCGCTCGAGCACACATCTTCGATGCTGCAGCACAAGGCCGCCATCGGCGGCTCGCTCCGGGCTGCTGCTAAGCCATCTGCTCCTGCAGCGGCTCCCCGGCCCCAGGCTCCTACGACATTCGCGCGGCGAGCCATCGGCGCGGCCTCAGGGAGCGGCGAGGAGCAGGCGACCCAGGAGCAGCAGGAGCAGCAGCACGGCCACTTCGCCCAATGGGCGCACGCGGCGATGGCGATGGCCTCGGCTTTGAGCCTGGCTCTACCATCCGTCACGATGGCAGCCGAGGGCGCTGTGCCGCCCAGCAGCAGCGCGGCGACGAGCACTCCCATCGAGGTGTACCGCATCGCTCGAGTGGGGGCGCTCAAGCCGCTCGAAGCCTACTTGCCACAGGTCCTCCAGACGCGAGAGCAGATTTCTGCCGCTGGCATGGTGAGTGCAGTGCTTGCTCTCTCGGTGCAAGCATCAGATGGTTGTGGGGGTGAGCACGCGCTCTTGGGCGCGGTGGTGGGGCACCGCTGGCACGCGGCAGCCACCCGTCGGCCAGGCTGGGAGCCACCTCACACACGCCTGTGCCTCCGCCCGGGAACACCATGTGTGTGCACTGCACAGCTGCAATTCGAGGACCCGGTGGCGGCGCGTGACCTGCTGCGGGCGGGTCCGTTTGGCGGCCTGCGCAGCAGCGTGCGCGCCCTCGGGGACTATGCCGTGATCAACGGCAAGGAGCTCACGGGCTACCAGCTGGTCAGCAGCTTCTTCAGGGCGCTCGAGGGATTCGACCAGGTGAGGACAGCCTGCGTCCCTTCCACGCACAGGTGGCGTGTGCCCTTTGCTGCAGCAACAGCCAGGAGCAGCCTGAAGCGTGAGCACAGGTGGCAGCACCGCTTCAGGTGGCCGGTGCTCACTCATGTGAAGCACCATCACCATCACTAGCACCAATCTCGCCATGCCTGCCGCACCTTGTCCTCCTCATCATTCACCGCAGGTGCTCAACGCCGCCATCCGCAACAGCACGAGCGTGGATCCCAGCCTAGGCCAGGCCAAGGCGCAGGAGGCCATCAGCGCACTGGACCGCTTGCTCGACACGGTGCCTCAAGAGGTCATCAAGCGCACCATCCCCGCGCGGGCGGGCGCGGCGGCGGCAGCGGCGGCATTCACGGGCACGCAGGTGCAGCCGGCCAAGCCAGCAGCTGCGGTGGCGGCGCCGCCCGCACCACCCAAGGTTGCAGCACCGGCAAAGCCGCCAGCGGAGGCGGCGGCTGCGGCACCCAAGGCGCCGGCAGCGGAGGCGCCCAAGGGTATTGCAGCGGAGGCGCCCAAGGAGGCGGGCCCCAAGGCGGAGGCTGCGGTCAAGGCCGCGCCGGCAGCTGAAGCGGCGGCAGAGGCTAAGGCAGCAGCGGAGGCCAAGGCAGCAACGGAGGCAAAGGCAGCGGCTGAAGCCAAGGCTGCGGCTGAAGCGAAGGCAGCGGCAGAGGCCAAGGCTGCAACGGAGGCAAAGGCAGCAGCGGAGGCAAAGGCGGCGGCAGAAGCCAAGGCAGCGGCTGAAGCAAAGGCGGCGGCAGAAGCCAAGGCGGCAGCGGAGGCCAAGGCTGCAACGGAGGCAAAGGCTGCGGCTGAAGCAAAGGCAGCGGCAGAGGCCAAGGCTGCAACTGAGGCCAAGGCAGCGGCGGAGGCCAAGGCGGCGGCAGAAGCCAAGGCAGCGGCTGAGGCCAAGGCAGCAGCAGAAGCCAAGGTGGCTGCTGAGAAGGCAGCAGCTGAAGGTGCGCCGCCCTCTCTTTGACCACGGCAGCAGCCGTCAGACACTTTGGCTGTCTTGTCCATGGTGCTCAAGTCGCCAAGCCACTCACGCACGCACTGTGTGTGCCCCGCTTACCTGTGCTCTGCGTTGCGGCTGCAGCGGCGGCGGCAAGGGCGGAGGCGGAGCGTGCCGCGGCCAAGCGCCTGGCAGCGGAGAAGGCAGCGGCGGAAGGTGCGTGTTATAATTTTCACATTTGTTTGGATACGTCGGCGGGGCCAAAGCCCACTACCGGACGTATCAGATCGCACGGTGTGTGCTCTCCTTCCGTTGTGCTGGTTGTCTGAGCACGTGACTGCCGCCTGCGTGGGCCTCTTGCTCACGCTCCCCTCACGCCTCGCTTGCCTCGCTTAATGCATGTCAGTGCAGTGCTTGCGTCATGCCTCAGCGCGTGGCCGTGACACATCACCAACTCAAACGCACCGCACTGCATGCCGTCGCACGCTTGTGTGTATGTGCAGCGGTGGCCAAGAAGACGGCAGCGGACAAGGCGGTTGCTGAGCTGGCGCAGGCGCAGGAGCTGGCGTCCAAGCAGTTGGCTGACAAGGCGGCAGCTGCCCAGAAGCTGATGGACGAGGCCAAGGCCGCGCAGGTGGCGGCCGAAACGGCGTCAAAGGCAGCGGGCACAGGTGAGGCTTTGTTTGGACGCCAAGGGCACGCGTGGCGAGCGTACGCGTAGCCATTGGAGAGCCTCTGCTTGGTGCGGGCCGACCTGGCAGCCAACGGCAGCACCCTCCTCCTCCTCTTTGTCCTCCTCCTCTGTAGCCGCCACAATGCTACGCTACGACATGAGCAGCGAGCCTTGAGGTACTTGCCAGTTGGCGTGAACGTCGCTGCTCTCGTTGACGCCTGATGCTTGCCTCGCGCTGCCCGCGTGATGCGCGCAGTGGAGAAGAAGGTGGCGACGGAGGCTGCCACCGCCGCCGCCCCCAAGCCCGCCGCTGCGGAGGCCCCCAAGGCCCAGGCTCCAAAGTCCGAGGCTCCCAAGCCTGCGGCTGAGGCCCCCAAGGCCGACGCCCCCAAGGCCGCCGCCCCCAAGGCTGACGCTGCCGCCGCCCCCAAGCCAGCGGCGGAAGCGCCCAAGGCTGCCAAGGCCGACGCCCCCAAGCCCGCCGCTGCCGAGGCTCCCAAGGCGGAAGCGCCCAAGCCAGCCGCCGAAGCCCCCAAGGCAGCAGCTGGAGCGCCCAAGGCAGAGGCTCCCAAGGCCGACGCCCCCAAGGTGGAGGCGCCAAAGGCTGCTGCTGAGGCCCCCAAGCCTGACGCTGCCAAGCCCGCTGCTGCCGAGGCCCCCAAGGCCCAGGCTCCAAAGGCCGAAGCCCCTAAGGCTGACGCCCCCAAGGCAGAGGCGGCAAAGCCTGCTGCCGACGCCCCCAAGGCAGAGGCGGCAAAGCCCGACTCCGCCAAGGCAGCAGCTGCTGAGACCCCCAAGCCCAAGCCCGCCGCCGCCGCCGACGCGCCCAAGCCCGCAGAGGCCCCCAAGGTGGCCTCCGCCCCCGCCCCTGCCCCCGCTTCCTCCCAGGCACCCAAGCCCTCCAACGCCGCAGAGGCGCCAGCCGCCGTGCTCGCCGCCACCACCTCCGCCCCCGCCAAGCCCGCAGTGGCCCCGGCGGCGGTGGCCGCTGCCGCCACGGTGACCGAGGGGACCAAGGCGGCGTCCCCGTTTGCGCCCGTGGGTGAGGGCGGCTCTGGCCTGGCAAAGGCATTCACCGAGGACAAGCCTGCGGCCACGGTGGCGCAGCTGCCGCCGGCAAAGTCGGCGTACGGCACGGCGGAGGAGGACGAGGAGGAGTGCCCCTGCTGCGGTGAGTGAAGGCACAGGGCCATGGGCTAGGGCGTGCACACGTAGCACTGTGCCCACCAGCGTGCACGACTGCGAGATGCGATGGGGCGCTGACTCTGCTTGCTTGTGTGATGAGTGCATGTGTGGGCTGGTGCGTGCGCAGGCGGCATCTTTGCCGTCCCCAGCGCCGAGCAAAAGGCGGCGGCCGAGGCGCGGGCGCTGGCCTGCAAGAACGGCGCGTGCTGAGCTGGCAGGCGGGATGCGCCGCTGCTGTGCGTGCTGAGGCTTGCTGTGAGCACGCAAGCTGACGGTGTCGTGTGGCTTGCAGCGTTAAGTGGGCGGTGCCGGTGTGGTGGCGCCAGGCTAGAAGTGTGGCTTCCCTGTCACTGTGTGGGTCCGTGCCATGGCCATGGATCCGATAGCTGTTGACTCATGTAGGCGGCGCGGAAGGCTTTTCTTGATTTTGCGGACCTGTGTGCGGAGGCTGACCTTCACTCTATTGGTCGCCTTGGGGATTGCGTAAGAATGACGCTGCAGCGTGGCCCAGAGGGGCTGACTTAGGAGGGAGCAGGTGCGGTCGTGGCATGACACTCTTGCCGCAGTTTTGTTGTTGAGAAATTGGCGAGAGTATGGGAGGATGGCTTTTAGCGGCTTGCCCTCCCTGTGGACAGTGCTTGTTGCCAAGCGGCCTGCCGCCTCGTGAGCAGTAGGTTCATCACTGACATCCCTTTTTGCAGGCAATGGATGGTGGGTGGGATGGTGGTATGCTCGTGTGCGGGGTCGCACACGACGGTTGGGCTTGCGGCGTTGTGCGGATGCGGCTCGGACGGTGGAGATCTCAGTGTGTGGGCATGCGCATTGCAACCATCATCAGACCTCCCTGACCTCTGTGGAGCAGCTTCCAGCTGCGAAAGGTCTCCATGCGACTTCGTCCACCACTCTCGGTACTCGAACGCATTCCGCACAGCAAAAGGAGGACAGCAAACGCAGCCAGCCCAGCCACCATGGCTGTGGGCGTGTCAGACGAGCGGCACCCCATCGCGCTCTTCTTCCACTGGCTTTGGAAGGTGGCGGCGTGGGTCTTCTACATCTTCTGCACGTGGTTCTCCGACTCGTTCATCCTCAACTTCGTCACCTGCATCGTCCTCATCGCCCTGGACTTCTGGACGGTGAGTCTGCTGCAATGCAGAGGCCAGCAGCGTGCAGGGGCTGCAGGTGGGGATCCTTGAGCAGCGCGCCCGGAGGACGTGCAACAGCATGCGACGCCCGACAGCCTCAGCGGCAGCGGGGAGCGCAGGCGATTTCTTCGCCGCCATTGCCGCCGCGCACCTTGCCTATGCGCACAGGTGAAGAATGTCACTGGGCGGAAGCTGGTCGGCTTGCGGTGGTGGAACGAGGCCAACGACTCAGGCAGCGCATGGCGCTTCGAGCAGGCGCCAGAGGTGAGCTGCTGCCATACCAGCCTGCACCGCTTGGGGTGCTGCCCAGCGTCGAGTATGGGCGCCCGCGCGGCAACAACGGGCGCTGGGGAGCAGCAGCAGCCAACGAGCAGAGGAGCAGAGGGATGGGCCGATGGCAGCATCATGCCCGCATGCCCCTTTTCAATGCTGGCCAGTGGCGAGCATGGGCGCCCCACGCGGCAACAACGTGCGCTGGGAGCAGCAGCAGAGGAGCAGGAGCAGAGGAGCAGCCACCTGCCCAGTGCTGGGCAGGTGGCAGCCTCATGCCCGCATCACAGACGGGGACGGGGCAGCATAACGAAGAAGCAGCAGCACGGCGCCAAGCCGTTGCCGGTGGCGGCTCCAACCTGCCTGCACACAGGGGTCCCGCATCATCCACTCAGCGGAGAAGCGCCTCTTCTGGATCGGGATCTTTGCCAACGTGGCGGTGTGGGGCGTCATGGTCTTTTTCGCCATCGTGCGGCTCAAATTCAGTGAGTGCCCGGCGTACGCACGCTCCCCTTGGCGCAGCAGCCGGCAGGGTCACTACAGCAGCAGCCTGTGGTGGGGCCTGCATTGCCGATGGGCAGTTGACGTGCTGCGCTCGCCCTATGTGCCATCCCCGCACAACTCTCCCTATGTGCCATCCCCGCTCAACATCCTGTGTGCGGCGCCACTTGACCTGCACGCGTGCACTGCAGCGTACCTCATCATCCCCATCATCGGCTGCATCATGGGCAGCTCTAACGTGGTTGGGTACTTCAAGTGCAGCCGGGAGGCCGGCGATCAGCTCAAGTCCATGACAAACGACCTGATGCAGCAGGCAGCCACACGGGCGGTGCAGCAGGCAATGACTGGCGGGAGCAGAGTCTGATGGTTTGAGGGGACTCGCCATGACGACAACATGACCAAGACCTCAACCTGGCTCCTGGACCTCAACCTGACGTAGCCTGCGGTTCTCCTCTTTACGCGAGCGCATCCTTTTCATCCCTGCAACCGATGGCATACGGAGCTCTGCTGTTGCAGTGCGGGGCAAGGAAGGGCTTCATCAATCGGAGGGTAAAACTCAGTCTACAGCAGGAGTACACGCTACAGGGAAAGGTACAACACATTTACTACACGACTAGCCCACTTCAAGGACTGCTGGGGAAAGCTGGCCTGCGTACTGCTCAGTGGGGAGCGGCGGAGCTGCTCAGGCCAGCACGTGCTTGAGGTCGGTCTTGTCCTCAGTCTCGACGTGCTTGAGTGGGCCGCCCGCCACACTCGTGTCGTCCAGCCAGGGCTACACGTGCATGCCACAGAGCAGCACGGCGCACGACTGCGTCACAGTGCCCGACGTAGGACCGCTAGGATAGGTGGGGTGCGAACGAGGCAGGAATCCTCACCTTGTCCATGTGTGGCGTGTGCTGCGCTGCCACGGCCTTGACCTCGTCCATCAGCTCGGCGTGACGGTTGGGCTGGATCACCACGTCTGCGCGGTGCACGAGGCGGGGGAGGCGGTGATCCCACGATCTGGATGGCGCACGCTCGCGCCGCGCCCCACGGGTGCTAACCCCACATCCTGGCAACGCCAGAACACGCACGCTGCTCCACAACTGCATCCTGAGCAGGCAGAGGTGTGTGGCGAGCTCCGCACCCTTTTCCACCCTTGGCGCCGACGCGTCGTGCACCTCGCCCGCCTCGACGTGGTGGAGGGCATGGCCTGCGCCCAGTGTCAGCAACAGAGTGCGCTGCTCAACTGAGGTGCAGCCTGGTGCACGCTGACCCACCGAATGCTGACGTGCCCATCAATCGGGGAGTGCAGGGCGCTCCGCACCGCTCGCGATCTCCTGGAGCAGCTCCTGGTGCGGCAGGCGCTCGAGGTGCGTCCCTGCGAGCGCGCGCGCGATTGCACGCACCGCCTGGGGCTCCTGTGGGCGTCGCGGGGTGTCGGAAGAATGTTCTGGCGCCACCCAGCCCCGCACCTGGCTCCAGAAGAGGCGCGGACTTATCGACGACGGCGTCCTTGGGCGGGTGCACCAGCTGGTGCGGTGAAGCCATCAACTCGGTGAGAACTGCCTTGTGGTGCTGATCCACCTCCTTGACCGTCTCTTGCACATCGTCAACGATTGGATGGCTGGTCGCCATTGTGCGTGCGTGCTTTGTCTCGCGAGTGGCGCGTTCCCGCTTCTCCTGGAAGCGCAGCACGCCAGACCTTTTTTCGAATTGTGATCGTGGCTGTCTCTCCTCCGACAGGTTGAAACTCGCTTCCAGGCCTTCAGCGCAGCGCCAGCGGCAACGTCTCACTTTGCAGCACCCATCAACGTGCAGCTCCGGGCCGGAGGCAAAGAGTTGAGCCCCCCACCGTCCCACCCACCATCGCGCCGGCGGCACGCGCCAGCCCCTGCCAGTCCCCCGGGCCACCTCCTGCCTCTGGAGCACGTCAACACGAAAACGATTTCTATCTCTGCGCGTGAAAGACCGCGCACCAAACCAATTGCTCAACCTGCCACCTTGCTGCCGCTGCTGGCTCCCCTTGTCGCCCGCCGCGTCGCCAGCACCAAGGCCGCAAACGTAGCCGTGTGCAGCACCACCAGGTAGGCCAGCAGCGCGCTCACATGCACGTCCAGGTTCGTGTTGACGCTGTACACCTCCAGAGCAGCGGTGCCGGACGCCACGCAGCCGGGCTGCGGCTGCGACAGCGCCTGCCTGCACAGTTCGAAACGCAAAGCGTAAAACACGCAGTGCGGTGCACCGCCTGCAAGCCTCCTTGTGCTGCCAGCCAGCGGCAACACCACGCCGCGCCCAACGCACCTGAGCAGGCGGAGCTGCTGCGTGGTGTTGGGCAGGAAGTTGGTGTAGAGCCCCAGCGCGTCGGTGCCGAGGTCCTGCCCGCCGCCCTCGCAGGTAAACGTGCGCCCGTGCAGCTCCACCGTCACCACGCCCTGCACGCACCAGGTTGCCAAGTTACTGAGCAATCATTCCAAGCTACTGTTCCGTGCTGCCTTGGTCACCGCGGCCGGGCCGCCCCGTTTGCAAGCGCACACACACACTCAGCGCTGCTGCCGCCGCCCCGCGTACGCACAAACAGCAGCTGGCCAGTCGACAGCAGGCTTGCAGAGACGGACCCTGGAGCGTAGTGCGTGCATGTGCCCACATGGAAACCCACCTGCCAGGCGTAGTCCATGGCGCTGACCCAGCGCAGGTGCCGCACCCAGGGCAGGCCCAGGGGCTCAAGGCGGCCGATGAAGAACGTGTTGACCAGCAAGTTGAAGATGGCAAACGCCACCTGGGCAGCACCACGCGAACGCAACACAGCTCTTGCCTGCACAGGTCTAGCCAGTGGGACCGCATGCGCGCGTGACTAATACCGGGCGCTGCAGGTGTCCACGTGGCGCTGGCGTGCCAGGCTGCTCACCGCCAGCACGAACGCAATGTCCTGGTTGGGCGACACGGCGGTGGCCAGGAACATCCACTGCAGGGCCACCAGGCTGAACAGCGACTCGAGGAACGCGATCTGCGTGTGCTTGCGCCGGCACACGGCAAGCACACCCTGGCAGGTGTTGGCACAGGTGACGAGGGGGCTGCAGCACTGAGGAGCACAGCACATCTTAACGTTACAGTCGCACGTGAGGCAACGCTCAAACATCCGGCCCTGCCAAGCCGGTCGTCATGCAAGCAACTCATAAAACCCACACACGCACCTGGGCCACGGCGCGTGGGCTGTGCCGGTAGCCAAACATGCCATAGCCCACCAGCGTGTGCGCAACGCTGATGAGCAGGTTGAGCGGCAGCGTGGCCGCCAGCTTGGCAAGGTAGTACGGTGCGGGGCTGTACAGCCTGCGGTACAGCCAGGAGTGCATCATGCTTGCTGCACCCGCAGTGGCGTGGTGCATGGGCGGAGAGAGTGCGGCAAACATGAGGGCTGGCACTGCATGCTCTGGCCTGGGCTGCTGCCTACTCTTTCCTCGCTGCTGATCCGTGTTGCCTTGATTGCCGCGGCTGGGCCGCCCCGTTTGCAAGCGCGCACACACACACAGAGTGTGTCCTTGGCGCGCACCTTGACGCCACGTCAGCCAGGTAGAAGCGCTTGTCCGCCGTGAACACGCTCATGAACAAGAACGGCATCACCTGCACATCCGCATCACGGTCCTGCACTGTCCTGTCGTGGCCTGTGCGCACTCCCACGCAAATGGCTGCTACGGCTCAAACGGCACGCCACCGTTGCTACGGTGCATCACGAGCCTGGAGCGCCACGCAGGCGTGGCGGTTGCTCCCTTCCCCTTTTCCCCACAGGTGGCCTCACCATGAAGAAGAAGAGCGCCATGTAGAGCCACACCATGCGGATGCGGATGCTCGCCGCCGTGTCGCCCTGCACGCAGCACATGCGGCGACGGGGGCAGGCGTTCCAGTTCTTGTCGCGCACTGGACAAACGACATTCTTGCGGCATATGGCTGCTCTGCCGCACAAGCCCCTGACAGACAGCACAATGGCGCACCACGTCAGTGCCGCCGTAGACCAGGAAGTTGCTGAGCATGGCCACCCACACGAATGTGAGCATGCGCCCCGCCACGTCAGTCGGGTTGCGCGTGGCCACCAACGCCTCACGCCACGTCAGCGCCTGCAGGCAGCGGCAGCACTCAAGGGCGCGCTGCAACAGGCGGCTGCAGAGTGCGCTTGCGCCCGCCCTGACTATGGCCCGCCCTGTGCGCCCACCCGCCCTCAGGCTATGCGCACGCCCCGACTATGGCGCACGCAAATATCTGTCCTGCCTGCCCACCTTGAGAGCGGCCCAGGTGCTCTGCCACCAGTGCTGCTGCGGCGGCTTCCACTCCTCCCCCTCCAGTCCTTCCACCGCTGCCGCCGCCACGTCGGGGGCGCTCCAGCCTTCCCCTGCGGCTGGCGCTGCACCCAACCCGTGCCCGCCGCTGGTGTGCTGTGCCCCCTGCTGCCGCGCCTCGCGCAGGAAGGCTGCGGACGCGCGAGCCACCCACTCGTGGCCGCCGGGCCGCTGCCGCGTCGGCGGCGGGCTGTTCGCGGGCAGCGCGCCACAGACGGCGCCTGCGTCGGCGACACCACCGTTCTCCGCGTTGCTCGCGGCCGGCGCGGCTTGCGGCCCCAGAGGCACCTGGGCATCGGACAGGCTGACGAGGTCCATGGCCCAGTCGGCGAGCGTGCCGTGCTGCTGGTCCGGCTCAAAGCGAAAGGGCGCCGCGCCTGCCGGCAAGCCCATGGCGCGGGGGAGGCCCTCGGAGAGCCAAGGCAGCATCTGAGAGGTGGGGCCCTCGTAGACGAGGTGACCGCGAGAGAGCAGCAGCACCTGCGCGCCAGGGGGAGGCGAGGTAGGTCAGGCAGATCACCGGAAGCTCATGGCCACGACACCCCAACGAAACCAGAACGCAACTTGGCGCACCTTGTCGATCATGTCCCAGATGGCGGCGCGGGGCTGGTGGATTGTGAGCACCACCGCGCAGCCCTGCGCGTCTCTCGCCTCGCTCGCGAGGTGCGACATGACCGACAGCGCCGCGAACGCGTCCAGGCCCGACGTCGGCTCGTCGGCGAAGAGCAGCATGGGGTGGGGCAGCAGGCCGGCGCCGATGGCCAGGCGCTTGCGCTCGCCGCCGCTGATGCCGCGGAGGACGATGCCGCCGGGCAGCTCGCCGCCCACCTGCAGCCACCCGCGCACGCGTCGCAGCAGGTCTTCCTTGGCACGCATTGAACCCCTAGCAGCACCACCAGGCACTCGACTGCCATCATGTATGACCTACACGCACGCGCACCACCGCTCAATGAGCCTCTTCCTGCGACGTGCTGGACACTGGGTTGACCCTCTGTTGACCGGCCCAGCGCAGTATGGCCGCCATGACGGCGGCGCAATGCTGCGCGCGGTCCGCGCCCATCACCGCATGGGGGAAGAACACGCTCCGGCCCACCGGACCCAGCCTTGCCCCTAGGGCGGAAGGAGGCAAGGGGACGGGTCAGCGAGAGCTTCTCGCAGCCAACTTGCCCTTAGCCACCTTGGCCCTGCCCTGCACCTTGATCTGAGCATCGTGCCCCAGGCTGAGCATCGCGCAGATCCAGGTGCGAGGCAGGGCAAAGTAGACGAGGGTCAGGTGTCTGCGACAAGTTCCTCCTGCCCGTCCCCTTGCCCCCAGCCGCCCTAAGGGCAAGATTGCCATCTGGTGGAGGAGCATGACATACCTCCACGCAGTGATGGGCGCAGACCGCGCACAGCATTGCGCCGCCGTCATGGCCGCCATACTGCGCTGGGCGCTGGGCCGGTCAACAGAAGAGCAAAAAGAGTCACCCACGGAAGAGGCACAGTGAGGGGTGATGCGCGTGCGTGCGTGCGAGCCCAGGGATCACCAGGGTGTGCTGGTGGGTGGAGAGGCCCATGGCCGCCAACACTTGCTCCAATCGGGCGCGCCGCGCCGCGGACGTGGTGCCGGCGGGCAGGCGCAGGGCGGCGTGGAAGGTCAGCGTCTCGAGCACCGTCATCTGAGGCACCAACACGTCCTCCTGCGCACACGCAACGAGGCGGAGCAGCGAGTACATTGCTGGCATGCTGTGCTGTGACTGGCAGGTTCTTGTCCTTTTGGTTGAGCCTGACCATGCGGGTGGCACTTGGTTCTCCAAAGCGCTTCAAAGGATCCTTTCCCCTACCTGAGGCACGTAGCTGCTGATGGTCTTGACGAGCTCCGGCGTGGCCGGGCGACCGTTGAGCAACAGCTCAGGCGGCACGCTGCCGTCGCCGCCGCCGCTGCTGTCCGGCGGTCCTGCAAAGCAGCGCCCCGCACACGCACACGCACGACTAGCTTGGACACTTGCTCTTGGGCAACGCTTTGCTGTTTCCAGTAGCACACGCATAGTTCCAAACGGCGCACCGTGCTTGCGGATGGCGCGGCGCATGGCCAGCAGCTCCAGCAGCGTGGACTTGCCTGCGCACCGTGCAGCACGCCGGACACCACTCAACGACTGCTGGCGGCCTCCTTGGAATGGAGGTGCAGAGGCGGCTGACACCACGGGAGCCGGTGCAGCTGCGGGCTGAGGAGCAACATGCGTGCTCAGAGCCTCAAGAGAAGGGCGCGGCCAAGGATAACCAAGTCCCACCTGCGCCCGATGGCCCCATGATGGCCAGCATCTGCCGGCTGCGCACGCTGCCGCCCACGCCCTGAAGCAGCAGACGCATGCACGCCTTGCGCCTGCTTGCGCCACGCCACGACGAAGCGTCAGCGCCCACTGCCTCTGCCTGGTGCTGCGCGGTGGCGCTGTCGTTGTCGCTGTGCTGCACGCCGAACCAGAGGTTGCGCCACTCCAGCTGCACAGCGGACGCGCTGCCGGCCGCACCGCCCTGCGCGCACGCACCCAGTCCCAGTCGCCACGCTGCCCCAAGCATGCATGCAGCACTTGATGAGCAAGGAGCAGGCGGTGCTGCATTGCTCCACGCACCTGGTCGGTGCACCTTCTCTGCGCGTCCGCGGGCGAGAGCACCACGACAACCTCATCCTTGGCCGCCGCTGCGCTCGAGGACTGCGGCGAGTCCGCATCCGCGCCGCTGCTCCTCCTGCCGAGCGACGCGCTGCTCGGCCGCCACTGCGCGCGCTCCGCCTCCCACTCGACATACCACCCGCAGAGTCGCGCGCGCGCTGCCGCCAGGCGCTTGCGCAGGGCTGGCGCGAGGCCCGGGAACTGCGCGAGCAGCACCTGGGCGAACCAGTAGAGCGCAAAGGCGTTGCCCAGCACCGCGACCGAGACCCACAGCCAGAGAATCGCGCCCGTCGGCTCTGGCGCCGCGGGAGGTGCGGCCTGCTGCTGGAGCTGCCGCTGTGCGAACGGCGACGACATGCTGAGTCTGTTCGCGTGAGGGAGAAGTGAGTCTGGGATTGCACCGCAGTCGTCGGGGCACCCATCACCTGCACCCGCCACCAATGCAGTCTGTAAGAGCTCAGCGCCGCAGCGGCTTCCATTCTCCATACCTGCAGCAGCGGCATGGGTGCGGCATGCAAAGACGAGGTGATGGCGGTGCGGTGCGCGCGGTGCGTCCAACGACATGTTGACACGAGCGCATCAAGCATCAACAGCTTGCACTCACAGGTTGTTTTGAGCCAGCGAGAGGCCGGCCACCAGGTCGTTGCTGTCCAGGCCGCGGAGCGTGCGGGCAAAGCGGGCGTACGTGGACTGGTCGGCGCCGATGAGCGTGTAGGCCTCTGCATGACGTGTGTTCACCCACTGCAACCATTGCCACATGTGGTGACAGCATGCCGTGGCTCCCTCCCAGCCGTACCGCCAGCCGTGCTCCCACCCGTCCCGCCGGCCCAGACCGCCAGCTGCACACGCCCTCCGCAAGCTCCTCACCTACAAAGGCCAGGGTGTTTTTGATGTCGCTCATCTGCGTCTCCAGGATGGTGCGGTCGGGGTGCACGCGCGCTTGGTTCTTGCCCCAGTCCCGCATGAAGAGCGGGTGGCCACGACGCTCCTCATCAGGGTCGTATGCCAGCCTGAAGCCGTACTTGCTGGCAGACTGCACGGCGCATGCAAACTCACAAACACGGGTCGAACACCAGGTCGTGACACCAGAGACCTGAAGCCATGCCAGACACGTCCCCACGCACGACGCAGGCAGGCGAGCCCAGCCGTAGAGGTGCACACACAGCACCGCAACGCCCATCACCCGCCCATCACCGCCGCACCTGCTGAATCTCCGGCAGGTCTGACTGCACGTCAAACGCCACGTAGGCCACGTCGCAGCAGCCAGGCACCAGCGACGCGCGCCTGATCCACCGCGCCCGCTCAAAAAAGGCGTCGGCGTGGATCAGCCGCCCCTCTGCGGGGTACTTGCGCCCGGCGGTGCTGTTGACCTTGTCGCCGCGCCGGATGTGGATGGCTATGTACCTGCGCAGGTGTGGGCCCAGGTGAGGCAGGCCACGTGGGTCTGTGGATCCGATGCACCTGTGCCGCCTGAGCGTGTCCAGGTGCAGGCCACCTGCCGTTTCGCGTGCTGCCCGGCAATTGTCAACAGCACCCACCTCCCTGCCCCACCCACCCACCCACCCCAATCGCTCACTTGTTGGGCTCCAGGCCCAGCGCCTTCAGCCTGCACCGCGCCTCCTGCACCACCCAGGGCCGCGGGCAGAAGGTGTACGAGGCCAGCGCCGTGCGCCACGCTGCCAGCTTGAGCGTCGCGTCCATGTCAGCAAAGTGCTCCACGTCCTCCATGGGAGAGGGGAACCAGTGCCAGTAGTGAAGAGGCGACCCGTACAGCTGCGGGCGCACCACCGTGTGGTCACCACCTGTAAGTTCTGCACCAGTGCTATGCGTCTCATGCGGCTCAGTGCTGCCTCTGCGTAGGTGGTTGCAACATAGACGCGACATGCAAGCCACACAGTACCGTGGCGCAGCTGCGGTACAGCTATGGCGACCTGAGCCTGCCTGGCTGGGCACGTCTGCAGCTTGTGAAGCTGCTAAGACGTAAGTGGTGCTGGAACTTTTGGCAAAGGCTGAGCATCATCTCAGCATCAAGTCAACTCACCTCAGTGAGCAGCGTGCCGTTCTTGAGAAACTCCCGCAGCCCGTGGTTGGACAGGTACCACGTGACGGGCTGGGGCCCTATGTGGTGCGGGAAAGGGGGCACACGTGCGGGTCTGGCGGGCCGTGGGTGACAAGCCGGCAAGGTGGTGAGTGCACACACGCTCAGGCTTGTATACATCCCTTCCCCCGATGGATCTGTTGTTCGTTCACTGATTTAAGCGTTGTGTCGTGACACATCAACTGCAGCAGAAAAGGGTCCACACCTGCAAAGACGTCCATCCCCGGCGGGATGCGGTCGTCCGGTGGGGACGCCCGGTAGTCCAGCCACGGCACGCGCGTGCTGCCCCCTGCTGCAGCGCCTGGTGCGGCGCCGGCCTGCGCTTCGGTGGCCCACAGAAAGGCAGCACAGGGCAGGGCTTTGCGTTGCTTCCGCCGCATGCTGCGCGGGTTGTGTCTTCTGACTGCCCCCGCGTGAGCCAACTGCTGTTTCTGTGCGTGCCCACCTGTGCCTGCAGGGAGCACGCTTCCTGGTGCTCCATGTAGAAGTTGATGGTGCGGTGCGGTGAGCTTGCCGAGCGAGGCACAAACTGGTACTCATCCTGCACAGCACGATGGAATGGTGGGAATCCAAGGTGACAACGGGGCGGCTGGGCCGCCCCGTTTGCAAGCGCAAGCGCACACCCACACTAGCTGCCCCGATATACAAGTTGCACACACCCACACACTGTTTTTGGCGAGACCTGCCTCACGAGCTTTTGTGACGGTGCAGCATCATGACACCTGTCGTGCGCGCCATGCAATGATGATGATGATGATGATGATGATGATGATGATGATGACACACACACGTGGTGGGGCGGCACCGAGCAAGGGCAGCACG
>QAXK01001604.1:0-12809 GCA_004335735.1 Chlorella sp. KRBP
CTTGCCATGGCGCCAGACACGTCAGTTCACTTGGAACCTGCGTGCTTGGTGTGTGTGTGTGTGCGCTTGCAAACGGGGCGGCCCAGCCGTGTGTGTGTTGCGCGTTCCATCTGGTGCAGTCATCCCTGACGACCAGACGCTGCAAACGCTCCTGGTGAGCACGCACACGGCTGCATGCAAATGCCGGCAGGGTGGGCTTTCTGCGTCCCATCCCCATTCCCATTCCCATTCCAATTCTCAGATCTCTCACCTGCGCGTAGTCGGTGGTAGGCATGGGTGTGGGAACGCTGCCACCACCCTTGCCACTCCCGCCGCCGCCCTGTGCTGATGATGTGGACGAGGGCGCAGTCATGGTGGTGGTGGTGCTTCCCCCTCCCCCCGCCTGGAGCGTGAGCGAGGCCAGGTGCAGCCAGATGGCGGAGAAGGACACGTCCTGGGGGCGGGGCCAAGGGGAACGGGTGCTCAGCAGCTGAGCCACACCCGCGCTCCACTGCAGGCACCATGAACCAAGGACAGCAAGGGAGCCATGAAGGCACTGGCAGGGGCGTGGCGTGTACAGCGCGTGCAGGAACGTTGAACCGGCGTTGCAAGGCACCAGCGGTGGTAGCTTGGTGGCTTGGTGCATGCTCTGGCCTGGGCTGGTGCCTAATCTTTCCTCGCTGCTGATCCGTGGTTGATGCGGACTGAAGCCACGTCTGCAAGCTCACCCACCCACCCACCCACCCACACAAACACACACACGCAGCGCCTGCAGTGGGAGTTTGGTTGATGGCCTCACCTGCAGTCCCCGCACTGGCGTGGCGCGCCCCACCACCAGCAGGCCTGCTGACGTGGTGCCAGGTGACGTGGCGCTGGGTGTTGCTGAGCTGGAGCTGGAGGGTAAGGCACTCGAGCTGCTGCTGCCGCCATTACTACTCACTGGCTGCTGCTGCTGCTGCTGTCTGATCTGTCTGCGTGACGTCATCCTCCCGCTGGCGTAGGACGCCTGCAGGCTGGGAGGTGCAGAGGAAGCACTGGAGTGCGTGGTGCTATAAGGAGAGGAGGGCCACGGAGGGGAGGGCGGAGGGGCAGGATGGGGCTGCTGTGGCGCACTGTCAAGGTGGGTAGCAGGTGAGGCAGGGCGTGGTGCTGGTGGTGCTGGTGGTGGTAGTGAGGGTGAGGGCGAGGGTGGTGATTGGCAAGGTGTGGATGCACCTGCGCCAACACTGCTGGTGGTGGTGTTGGTGCTCAGTGAGTGCACCTCCACGTGCAGCCCATTGACCACCACGGTGCTCTGGCGCACCCTCTGGCCCTGCCACGTGCTGCTGTCCACTGATGACGAGGAGGAAGCAGAGGAGGAGGAGGAGGAGGAGGAGGATGGTGGCTGCGTGGTTGTGGTGATGAGCAGGCTGGGTGTTCCGTCCCCGAGGCACAGGCCGAGCACAGGCTCCTCCGCCACACCCGCCGCCACCAACTGCGCACACGCACACATGGTTTAACTGGTGGACTGCAGGAGGTTTCCCAGATGTAACAACTAATTATGAGGTGTCCGCACCCGTCACCTGCCCCAGGCAACAGCTCACGCGAGACAGCAGCAACGCATCCGCACCGTGCTGCCTTGGTTGATGCGGCCTGCAGCCCCGTTTGCAAGTACACACACACACACACGCACTGCCAGCCCCACCCACCCACCTGGCTGAAGAGCGAACCTGGCTGGAAGCTGAGCCCCGCGTACATGGGTGCGAGGGCGGGGTAGCTGCGGGAGGACGCAGCGGTGCTGCAGCCAAACGCCAGGCGGGGCGGGGAGGGTGACGGAGGGGTCGTGGTGGTGGTGGTGGTGGTGGTGGCTGCAGCTGAGAGGATGCTGTGTGGTGCTGGGGGAGGAGACGTTGGGGGTGGGGGTGGGCTGGTGGCTTGGTCCCATTGGTCCTGCAGCACACCACACGGCACGAGGTAAATGGTCAACACACGTCGTGCAGCGCACGTGACGTGGCTGGCGTGTGAGCAGTGCACGCCAATGCAACGGAAACCGGCGCAGGCACTGTGCTGACGGCCCACAAGCCGCAAGCCCTAAACGCAAGGCCTAAGTGCATGGGCAGAGGGCTGACCGGGTCAGCGAGCGCCGCCACATCACTCATCAGCCTCCCTGAGATCTGGCTCCCGTCCGCGTACGCAACGTTGAACTCACACACGCCCTCCTGCCAGTCGGCACCACCTCCCTTGCCACCGCTACCACCACCGCCGCCGCCGCTGCCATCTGTAGGGTGTAGCATGCCGCAGCTGCACTGGCTGACTGAGCAGGCCTGAGGGTCGGAGCAGAGGCTCCCGCCGCCCTGGCCGCCCTCCCTTGGGCTGCAGATGAGCAGGCACTGGTCCGAGGTGCACGTGGCGTTGAGGGAGGTGCTGGAGAGGGAGGGCTGGTAGCGCGACGCCTCCTGTGTGGCGGGCAACAGGTGTGTGTGTGGGGGGGTCAAGGGAGGCACGGCACAGGCGGCAAACTCATCGCAACAAGGGGATCGCAACAAGGGGGGGCACCAGTGGTGCCAGCGGTGTGCACGCCGGCCTGGACTCATCTGCACCTGACCTTCCCTCACTGCTGATGCTTTGTGCTTTGATGTGCTGCGGCTGGCCACCCCGTTTGCAAGCAGCACTTTCTCTCACGCGCACGCTGCACGCTGGCCACGGTGGAGACGAGTGCTGCACGACCAGCGCCACCAAAGGCACACCTCTCCTCTCACCTGAGGGCAGCCTTGGCCCTGGCACTCTGTGCAGGCCACGTGCACCACGCTGGAGCCCGTGTCCAGCACCTGCAGGAGCAATGCAAGGTGTTGGCGGTGAGTGTGGTGGCACCTCGCGCCAGCAGTTCAAAGGTGCGGGGTAACCAGGGCCCAGCTCAACGCCACGTGCGGCGATCTGCACCACCTACAACAGAGCTCACCGCCCGTATGCGCTGCGCTGGCGTGCCCAAGGTGAGCGCCAAGGTGTAGAGCGCAAGGCCGACGGGAACGGTAGGCGCCACCACGCCCTGCTGCTGGCCACCCAGCAGCTGCCTGGCTCTGCGCTGCTGCTGCTGCTGCATGCGCCTGCTGCTCCTGCGCACCCCGTGGCCGCTGCCAGGTGCAGAGGTCGGGTCGGAGTCGGGCGGGTGGCGCGTCTTGACGAGCTGGGGCAGGTGCGCCGCGACGTGATGCTTCTCCAGAGGCAGGATGAGCGCCTTGCCGCCGCTGGCCTGCCCACGCTGCTGCTCCTTGGCGGGGAGGAGCGAGGCGATGGGGTCGCTCCCGACGACCGCAGACGCCACAGCGGCGAGCGCGGCCCATGCCAGGAGCGCCAGGGAGCAGCACGCCGGCGCCATGCCCGCGCGCGCGTCCTGGAGGCGCTGCGCTGGAGCGCGAGCCGATTCGATCGTTCGAACCGCGCGCTGCCGGCAAGTGCGCAGCGAGCGCGATGGCAATGCGAGTGCAGGCTGCACGAGGCTGCGCAGTGCGGGCGAGCCTGAGCGGCGACAATGGCGCTGTGTGTGTGTGGAGCGAGGAGGGAATTGCATGGCCAACTCGCAACACGCACCGGCGAGCCAACGCATCGCACAATCCGGGATCAGAGCCTGCCGCGGGTGCGCATGTCTGACGCCAGGCGCTTGTCGCGCTCCGCCTCGTACTCGCGCAGGTCGGCGCGCTTGAGGAAGTCCACCTGCAAGCGGCACGCACAACGCAGAGGGAGCGCTCACCCACAGCACGGCACACTGCAGACTGCTCACAGGGAGGCACCACCTACGCGTACGCCTGCGCACCTTGTCCAGGTACTGGTCTCCCGAGCGCTTGTGCGCCTCGAGCTCCTCCTCCAGCGTGGCGTCCTTGGCCTTGAGCTGCTGCCAGTCCGCCTTGGTCTTGTCCAGCACATTGACCTGTGTGCGACCAATGTGGCACGAACGCGCCACCTTCCCGTCACCTTCCCGTCAGGCGCCCACCCGCCCATCTCGTGTGCACGCTGGCCCTGCCTCAGCGCCCACGCACAAGCCGCACCTTTTTCTTCTTGGCCACCTCATTCAGGAAGGCGTCCAGACCCGACTTTGCCGCCGGCTGCACGGGCCCCTTGCTAGCCGCCGCCGCCGCCCGCTTGGCCTCCTTGCTGTCCTTGTCCACCTGGAGCGTCACCTGAATGTCCTTGCCGGCAAACCGCCGCGTCTCCGTGACGGCCACCTTGTTGGCCACGCGCACCGCGCCAAGGCCAGTGGCGCCCACACGTGTGGCGGCCAGTGCGGCGGCAGCGGCTGCTCGCAGCGACTCACTGATAGGAGGCGCCGCGGGCTTCTGCTGGGTGGTGGCAGCTGCTGTCGCTGTCCCTGCCGCCCCCCCGCCTCCTCCCCCACCGCCGGCAGCGTCTGCTTGCTGTTGTTGCTGCTGTTGCGCCGGCTGCGCGTGCCCGTTGCTGGCGGCTGACTTGGTGCCGTTGGTGGTGGTGGAGGGAGGGGCCAGTCCTAGGCTCCTCATCCACAGCTGCGTGCACGGAGCGGGCAAGGTGCTGCGAACGCCAGGTCAAGCTTGTGTGCCAGAGGTTCTGCGTGATTGGAGGCCCCTATGCGCATGTGAACGGCCCCCCTCACCCACACAGGCAAAGCAACTCACCAAATCGGAGGTCTTGTCCTTGCTGCCCTTGCCCCCGCCCACGTCGGTGCGGCACAGCGCCGCCAGGCTCACGGACGCAGTGGGCCCCACCGCGTGCAGCTGCTTGAGCTGCTGCACGCTGCACTGCGCCCGGCTGGCCGCCTGCTGCGCCCCGCTGTTCTGGTGCTGCTGCATCTGAGCTATCGTGGGCCCGGCAGGCGCTGGTGGCTTGGCCACGTCGCCCGCTCCAGACGCCCGCGCTGCGCCGTCCGCTGCAGGGGCCGCCAACTGCTCGTCTGCGGCGGGCTCCTGCCCAGGCGCGTCGCTGCTGCCGGGCTTGCTGTTGAGCAGCTGCCAGAGCCGGTTGATCTTGGCCTTTTTGGCGCGCTGCCGCGGGTCCAGGTTCGCCGCGTCTGGGTCGTCAGGGGCCAGCGCCGCAAAGCCCCGATCGTCGTCCTTCTCCTCCTCCTCCTCCTGCTCCTCTTCCTTGCCTCCATCCTCACCGCCCTTGCCCCTGCACGTGCGTGCGCGGCAGGCGCATGCCGCAGCCGCATCACGCGCGTGCCCAGCCGCAGCACGCTGCGCAACCCAGGCCAGTACGCACCTAGCACGCTTCTGCCCCTGCTTGGTGTGCTGCTGCTCGATGAAAGCCTTCCTGTCGTCCGCCTCGGCGGTCTTGTCCTTGTCGGGGCGGTAGTCGTCGTCCTCCTCGTCCGATGAGGGCAGGTCCACGTCCATCAACCGGCTCATCGTGGCGTAATTGGTGCTGCACCTTCTGCCGCGTGCGAGCCGCGAACGATTCGACATGGACGCAGGGGCTTGCGGAGTCTTGCGGCGAAGGAGCGGGAAGACACCATAAGGAGGAGGAGCAGCAGGCGCGCACGCTACACCACCACCAGCACAGCGTGTAGCCCTCGCTGCAGGCCAGAAGGAGCTGGTCAACGCTTGTCGCAGAGGTTGCTACTGCACGCAATCCGCGCAGCATTGGCGCTCGTGGCAATTGAGGTGCGACGACTGAAGCTCGTGGCGTGGCGGATTGCCGTCCTTGCGGCGTGCCTGGTTGTGGGACAGGGTCGTGCCAGCGAGCAGAAGCAAATGCGCTCGACGGCAGCGGCACGCACAGGTACTCCTGATGCCAATTGGTGGTGTGCGCAGATGTAGCTGCGCCCGCACTGCTGATAGCGAGGCGCCCGCACTTGTCGCCTCGAGCGAAGACGACTTCACAGCACCGCAGGAGAAGCAGCAGGACACTAGCAGCACCGTGGAGCAGCAACTATGCACAGGCTCTCCAGCGGCGGAGCGACTTCCACGCTCTATGGAGGTGCGGACGACCGCCCCTAAACCAGCGCGCTCCCACGCAGCGCGGTGCAGCAGGAGTTGCACACTCGCTCCCTGCCCAGCATCAGGCGTAGGGCGCACGGGGAAGGCAGACAAGGACGAACCCTGGTTTACGATGTCGTGCAGCGCCTCAGGGAGCGTCGCATCCGTCCTGCGAGTGCCCGCAGAGAGCGCGTCCATCATCGATGGGTTCGCCAAGCTGCTCACGCTGGGCATCGACATGTTCGAGTCGCCGCCAGAGTCCCCGCGGACGAGCAGCTCGGGAGGCGCACCAGCAGCACCACAGGGCGTCCTGGGCCTGCGTGGCTCTCCCTCATCCGCACGGCCTGGTGGTGCTCATGCAGCTGCTGAGGAGCAGGAAGGCGAAGCGTGGGGCTCCGCGGCGGTGCTCCACACGCCCGCGGTGCTTGCCTCAGCGCAGCACGTCAAGGGCCGCCGCGGCAAGCTCGTGCAGTCACGTGGGACTGTAGCTGCAGCAGGCACGTTTGGCTGGGGCTCGGAGCCACTGGCGACAGGTGCAGGCGCGTCCGGACGCTCCACCACCAGCGCCAGCGACCAGGGCAGCCCCTTTGCGGCGCAGCAGCAGGGCGGCGCACAGCAGCATCATGGCAGCGCATCAGGAGGCAGCCCAACGCACCACCAGCACCAGCTGCAAGGTGGAGGTGGCGCAGCGTGGCCGCAGCAGGTGTCTGGCGGCCAGCAGTCAAAGGGGCTCCTCGACGCGGTGCGTATTGCCTGGGTGGCTGTAGCACGGGATCAAGAGCACACGTGTGTCAGCAGCAGGTGTCCGCAGTTCCCTCTTGATTGACATGGCTGTTGGTTCACTTGGCCTGACCTATGCAGTTGGTCCACTCCGTGTCCAGCCTAGGCTCCCTGGGCCAAAAGGCCACTGACTTCCTCGACCACCTGGACGCCAGCTTTGAGCACATGTTCAACGCCGCCGGCGCGGGCGGCTCCCCCCCACCTGGGGGTGGTCACCCCCATACCACAGCACCCCACGCCACACCAGCTGCACAGGGGGCGTCGGCGCACACGCCTGGTGGTGGCAGTGCCTCACAGCGGCAGCAAGGCGACGGGTCAGCAGCAGGAGCAGCGGGGGCAGGGGGGGTCAGTGGCGGGTCGCCCCGGTTGGTGGTGGGGTCGCCCACGGGGGGCAGTGGCATGCTCAAGGGCAGGCAGCGGCTCAACGCATGCAAGCTGCAGCCCGGCGCTGCGGCGGCAGGGGCGGGCGGCGGCACCACACCCAGGGGGCAGCAGGCGGCAGCACAGGGCACCCTGGCAAGCAGCAGCGGCAAGGCGGCGGCAGTTGGGGCGCACGGTGGCAAGGGAGCCACGTCCGCGGCAGCGGGTGCGGCAGCAGCAGGTGGTGGTGGTGCGCTTTCGCAGCGTCCCAGCACCTCCCCTCCGTCTAGCCCAGGAGGAGACAGCAAGTCGCAGGCGCGCGACCAGCAACGCACCGCGCGCAGCAGCACCACTGCCGCAGTCACCAGCGCGTCGACGGCGCTGACGGGCGCGTGCACCTCCCCCAGCCAACCGCCCTCCTCGCGCACCACCCGGCCCAAAGCGCAGCAGCAGCAGCAAGGCGAGGAGGGGGAGGGGGAGCAGCACGACGGCGATGCAGCGGCAGTGCACCAGCTAGCAGAGGCGTGTGCCGCCGCCGCCGCCTCACCTACATCAAAAGCCAAGGGACGGGGGGGTGATGACTCATCAGGGGCCTCGTTAGGCTCTAGCACCACCACCTCCTCCACAGCTGCTGCTGCTGCTGCTGGTGGTGTGTCAGTGAGCAGCACTGCATCACCCAGCAGTAGTGCCCTTGGGGGCGCACCCGCCCCTGCCACCGCTTCCACCAGCACCACCAGCAGCACCATGACAGCGTCAGGGGCGCCTGGGCCGCAGCCGGGGTGTGCGGGGTGCGCCCACAGCCGCAAGCTGCTGCTGCGCGCCAGCAAAAAGTGCCAGGGGCTGCTGGCCGACAACCAACGGTGCGTGCGTGCATGTGCCGCCCGTGGCGCGCACGCTCCCTGATGCCGTGGCATGTGCTGGTGTTTTGCTGTGCTCTCTCATGCGGGGTGGCAGCGCTGGCCTTGTCACGCTGCGGTGTGCGCTGATGTGCGCGCGACGTTGCTTTGCATGGTTGCCTCACACGTTTTATGCAGGTTACGAGGTGCTGCCCTGCTGGACCCTCTGTTGGCCGACACGGTGCGGTGCCAGCTCGAGTCCCTGCTGGCAGACAAGGCACGGCTGCTGGCCGACAACTGCAGGTGTGTGGGTGTGTGGGGTGGAGGGCGAATGACATGGTCGCCTTGCGCCCTGCTGATGGGCGAGTGCAGGTGCAAAGGGGCAGTGTGGCTGTGTGGTGGGCGTGTCCTGCCCTCTTACGTTTCCTGGGCGTGCATGTGGTGGTGCGTGATGGTGTGCAGGTTGCAGCGTGAGGTGGCGGGCCTGCAGCAGCTGCTGGCCTACACGTGGGAGCACCAGGTGGCCGCACGTGGGGCGGCGGGGCATGGATCTGGAGGTGGCGCGGGGGAGGAGGGAGACAGCACGGACTTGGAGGAGGAGGAGGTGGGGGAGGAGGGATGGGCAGTCATGCGCCACCACCACCACCAGTACCAACACCAGCACCACCAACAGCAGCATTATGCCCAGCACGAGCAGGAGATGCACCCTCACCACTACCACCACCACCACCAAGAGCATCAGGTGCACACGCCCCAGCAGCGCCACCAGCACCCGCACCACTACCAGCAGCAGGAGGGCGAGCCGTCCTCACAGTCCCAAGCTCAGCATACACAGCACGGGGAGCACGCGCAGCACACGGTGGTGGTGGCCGGCACCTGGCAGGCGCAGCTGCAGCAGCAGCTGGGCCCCTCCGCCGCATCCGCCGTGATTGCAGCCTTGGCTGCCCGACCCTCCATCGCCGCCGCCCTGTCCGCCGCCACTAGTGGCAGCAGTAGCGCAGTGCTGGCACCACGGCCATCATCATCATCAGCAGCAGCAGCGGCACCGCAGGGTGAGGAGGGCAGTGGTGGTGGTGCGGAGGGGAGCGAGGGCGAGGGAGGGGAGGGGGTGCTGGGGCAGCGGGCCAGCCACAGCTCCTCACAGGCTGGCACTGGGGGCAGTGGTGAGGAGGCGGGTGCGGGCGGGTTGAGCGGCTGCAGCAGCCTGGGTGGGGGCAGCGGCGGCGGTGGCGGAGGAGGGGGCATGACATCAGCTCAGGTGGACCTGGTGCAGCAGCTGGCCACGCTGTTTTTGGAAGCACACCAGCACCATGGTCATCCGGGAGGTGTGATTGCCTCAGGGGTGGGCGGTGCGGGGGCGGAGGAGGGCGGTGGGGGTGCGGCGGCGGCGGGGGTGGGCAGGGTGGGGTCGGGCACTTGGCACGAGGAGGTGCTGCCTGTGGAGCGCTACTACAGCGCTCTGCTTGCGTCGCTGTCCACATCGCACCACGCTGAGGGGCAAGCTGCTGGTGAGGGGATGGCGGCAGCGCAGGATGCGGATGATGCAGCCACAGCAGAGGTGGCGGTGCGAGCGGATGCGCAGGCGCTGTTGCCGTCAGCGGGTGCCGGGTGTGGCGGTGCGGAGGAGGAGGAGGAGTGTGCGGTGGTAACGAGTGTGAGTTGTGGGGATGTTGATGGTGGGTTGGCAGGGGAGGAGGTGTTGGGGCAGGGGGAGGGAGTGGAGGAGGAGGTGGAGGCGGCAGGTGGGCAGTCGGCGGTTGAGGAGCGGTTGGAGGCGGTGGGGGCAGGCTTGGAGGAGCAGGAGGAGGAGGTGGTGGTGGGGCCTCGGGAAGGAGCGTGTGGTGATGTGCGGGAGGCGGAGGGTGGTGGTGACGCTGAGGCGGTACTGCAGGTGGAGGCGTCTCAGCGGTCAGAGGGTGGTGGAGGCCTGACCGCCACGTGCAGCGTGGTGAGCACGTGGGGGGACCAGGGGACCAGCCAGGAGCAGGAGGACGCATTGTCTGCTGGTAGTGCGGGTGTTGGTGCGGGTGGTGTTGTGCGCACGGGTAGCGAAGGCACTGGGGGCGTGGTGGTGGAGGCCAGCTGATGATTGCTGCAGGCTGGCCACCATAGGCCTTGTTGAAGTGAAGGTGGAGCAAGCGGGCGGCTTGTTAAGCGCTGCTGCAACGTGCGCGAACAAACTGCTGGACTGATGCTGCTGCTTGTGATGGCAATCACTTATGGCATCGCTGTTGGTTGGTGGTGCGTGTTGATTTGAGGCGCGGGTGTTGATTGGGATGCCTGCTTACGGCCTCCTCAGGGAGTGCCACGCTGGCAAGCTGGCGAGGTGTGTGCGTGTGTGTGTTGCATGATGGGGCAGGCTGCCTCCCCGACACGAGGTGTACAATCCCTTTCGGACCCTCTCCATGACCTGGGTCCAAGACGTGACTTCCCACACGTGAGGGGCGACGCTTGCCCACATGACCCACACACACGCGTGTCATATGTATTGTGACCTCCAGACCGTCGGACCTTTCCCTTTCCCTTGATTGCTTTTTAGCCTGCTCTGCTGCTGCTCGTCTGGCTGTTTTGGGGCTGCGTGCTCTTTTGCCGCGTCTTCTCATCGATGCAATGGCGCCTCCCGCTCATCAGCACGGTGCAACCTGCGAGCCACTGCTTGCAATGAGAAGAGAGACTGCTTGCAGGAGCACAGCGACGCCCACAAGCGGTCATCAGGTCATCAGACCCCACGACCAGACCCATTCAGACACACACTCAGAGGGAGGCACCAAGGCGCTACTTGAGCAGTGCTGTGAGGCGCACGGCCGTCTCCAGCAAGGGCCTCCAGGCGGGCTGCTTGGACTCTGGCGCATCGTGCACGCGCCGGAGCACGTCCTGGGGACAGGCACACACGTGTGTGCACCCGTGGCAGCCAGGCAAGCACGAGACACAGCATGTTGTGCATGTGAGCAGCAGCGCTCGTTCGCAGGGAAGCACAAGGACGCTATAAACACCATGCTTTCCCTGCTGGTGTCCCACCTGCCCCCATCCACAACCTCATCTGCTTGCCAGAGATGGCCGCGCAGGATGCAAAGCTCAACACACACAGGCAACTCACCGGCACACCCAAGTCGTTGGCAATCTGCTTGAGCGCCGCCCCCTGCCCGCCGCCCAGCAGCGCAGCCAGGGCCTGCAGCGTCCTGCCCAGCGCGTCCGCGTCGTCGGTGGGGCAGCTTCCACCCAGCTCCACCAGCGCCGACAGCACCTGACAAGGGCAGGGCACGCGCGTGATGAGCGCTTGCAGGGGACACATGTGTGGCGTGTGCGCGCGCGTGTGTGTGTGTGCAGGGTGGGCGCAGTGCACGAGCCACCTCCTTGCCTGTGTGTGCCCCTCTATACGACGCAATCGGATCTGCCCTCAGTCAACCCATCACATCCCCCGCAAGCTTGAGCTCACCTGCAGCGCCACCTCCTCCCTCCTGTCCTCTGGCACACTGGTAGCAGGCTCCCCGGCACTGGAGGGGGCCGACAGCAGCACGCTCCAGTTGTGCAGCAGCGTGGCCCAACCCAAGCGCACCGCCTGCAAGCAGGAACAGCAAATGCGCACAAACAAAGCTGCGTGAAAGCCACACGCGCGTGCAGGGGAAGGCGCAAGGCTGCAGGTTTGGGGCTGCAGGGAGCCTGCACAACACAGCTGCTTACACGCCACCCTCGCTGCGCACCTTGCTGCCAGTCCCCATCACTCCCCCGGCAAACGCATCCAGCTGCCCCAGCCCCTCCCTGACTGTCCACCTCCTCAGAGCCGGCTGCTTGAAGCAGTTTGCCAGCAGCCTCAGCGCCGTCTGCAATGCCGCCTGCCCCTCCGCCTGCCCCTGGCCCCCCGCAGCACCAGAGGCGGTGGTGAGGGCGGTGGCAAGGGGTGCGCCATCGCTGGTGGTGGGGCTGAGGAGGAGGGAGAGGGGGGTGGAGGTGCTGGGGTGGAGGGCCAGGAGGCGGGCCAGGTCCAGAGCGGGGAAGAGCTGCGCACGGAAAAGGTACACGCGGTGAGCAGTCAGGTGTGGTGGACGGGAAGGACTGGAGATTGGGTGTCCTTGGCTGCTGAAACATGCATTCGCGAGGGTCGCCAGGCACCACAACAGGCATCCGGCAACGGCAGCTGCTTGCATCAGCAGCACCTCACCTGTGCGGGTGGCCACCTGAGCATCTTGCTCAGCGTGCTCAGCGCGGCGTCCGACGGCGCGGGCAGGGTGGCAGGGGCCTGGGGGGAGGCGGCCTGGGCGGCAGAGGTCAACAGCGCCTGCAGGGCACCTGCAACCAGGGGCACACGCACCATGCACACCACATACATACAGTCGCGCGCATATACAGTGAGCAGGGTGACCAACTTGAGCCACGGAGCAGGAGGTAGCAGCAGCAGCCGGGAGGTGGGCCTCTGAGCGGATTCTATTCGTTTGAATACCATGCGACGCCAGCGCGCTGCTTAGTCGTGCACGCCCCAACCGCCAACTTTGCTGTAGCCCAGGCAAAGGCAAGTGAAAAAGAGGACAGGCAAGTGACCGCAGGCCCTCTTACCCGCGACCTCGGCGTCCGAGAGTGCCAGGTCCGGTGCCCCTCCCGCCGCCACGGCAGCACTCAGCTCTTGCACCTGCGTATTCACAAGCAGGACGCCTGGTAACAATCGCTTGCAAAGACGTCTTTGAACAAGTTGTGTGCGTTAACTTGAACATGATGGGTTGTTTGTTCAGGGCGCCTGTGCGGTGCTGGGGTGCCGCCATGAGGTGGTGCGGGGGAGTGCCAGTCGCACCACCATACAGCCAATGCAATGCAGCAAGGCGCACCAGCAGGCTTCCCCTGCCCCTCTCTCTCACCTTTGCAGCTAGCTTGGCGGTGGGAGGCACATTGTCAAACACCAGGAAGACCGCAGGAGGCCGCTGGTTGGTGGTGGTGGTGG
>QAXK01001609.1:0-57932 GCA_004335735.1 Chlorella sp. KRBP
CACGGGTGAGGGGACTAGGATTTTTCATTGGTCAAATGATGCATCTGCAGCCCAACAAACAAGGTTCTGGCTGTTGGCAGCAGGTGGGTAGGAGACATGTGCAAGCAAGGAACAGGCTAGAAACAAACACTCACCACTGCTCTGATGATGTTGCCAGACTCCAAGCCCCTCAGTTCGAAGCAGCCCTGCATGCTGCCCTGCACACACGCAACAGGGTGCGGCAGCCACACATGTCAGCACAGCCATGAGTTTGAGGCAGGTCTATTGAGCAGGGCCACTTGATCCACTGCGGCGATACCTGACATACATATGCTGTGTACAGCTCGCAGGCGCATGCCAACCTACAGGAGACAGGTTTGGTGTGTGAGATCAAGCGCTTGCCGCAAGTGCCCGATGTAAGGCAGCATGCGGGTGACCCACCTTGATGGCGTTGAGTGTGATGCCAGTCTTGCATGTCAGGCTGTTGGAGGGCTCAATTATGGGCTGCAGACCAAACAAGCCAGTGCTCTCCTTGTGCCTGTGCGACCCTGTGATTGTGTGCATAGGAAGCAGCAACAAGCACCACATGTGGCGGTATACTGGGAACCAGTACTAAAGGGGCACACACACGACCAATGGACGTCCCTTGCAACTTGTTTGACCTTGCAAGACATGCCTTGAATGGGATCACTGCGTGAGAAGCCCCTGCTGTGATCCGCACAGACACTGGCCCACACACTCCCCGTTGCTGTCAGCAATATGCTGTTCAGTGCTGCTGTTGATCTGGCAGCCCTGATGCTGGCAGCCCTGATGCTTTTACCACTGTTGATCAGCGGAGGAGGCACCATCCCCCCACCCCTGCGGCTCTGATGCCAGCGCTAGATAATGCAAGGGCACGCAAGCCCTACCCACCTGTGATGTCCTGCACAGTCCAGGCCTTCTTCAGCAGCTGCAGTGGCTCCTGGGCTGTGTTCTGAAAGGTCAGGGCATATCCATACTGCCAGTAGTGACGCAGGTGCACAGCCTTGTGGGCTACAAGCCAGCTCTGCAAGTGTATTTGAAGAGCGGATGGGGGTCAGGCGCGTGCAGCATCAAGCATAGGCAGGCCTGGTGACACAGTGCGTGATTGCATTGCTGACTGCTGCCCCAGAGCTGGTCAAGCTGGGCACATACTTGCAATGGAAACAGTGAATAAGCCAGCCGGTCTTGCTTGCTGCATGTTTAGGTTGACGTCAATGCTGCTCGTAGTGCCAAAGGAAGCGTAACGCAAAGCTTGGGCGCACCTGCGCAATAACGCTGATCTCCTGTGTGCTGCCGCAGCTGCTGGGCTCATGTGCCATGCTACTGAGGGCAGCGAGGTGGTTGTTCAGCATGCGCAGTGTGCCAAAGGCAGCATCCAGCTGATGCCCTGCAGGGGCACAGGACGTTGCTAGATAGTGAGCACATCTTCAGTCAGAGGCGGAAGGAAGGAAGGCCTGATGCATATGTGCTGACCAGGCTGTGGACCAGGCCGACACAACGCACCTGACAGCTGTAGCCCTGGCAGCTGCAGGTGGGCTTCAGCTGCAAGATTGACTGCTTCTTGGCGGGAGGTAACAAGCAGGTGCTGAAGAGCAGCAGCACCACTTGCGGGCAGCCATGCAGCTGCACTTTGCAGGACGTCCTGGGGTCGCAGGTGCACAGTGATGTTGATGGGGTCAGTTGCCAACCCAAAGACAGGCACAGCAGTCTCAAGTGGTCTCAGATGGTTCAGCATACACACCTGCACCAGTAGATCGCATATGCCATGGCGCAGCAGCTGGGCAGACATCAGGTTGCTGGCATCTGCAACTGCAGTCAAGACCCTCGCAGAGACCTCCATCGAGCAGGTGCAGACTGCTGAACTGAATGGGTTGAAACAGTTCTTATTCGGTGACGGGCAGCATACCCCTGCCTGAACACTGGCCGAGGAGCGAATCAGTCTTTCCCGGGAGCCTGACGCAGCAGTAGACCGAAGGGTATCTGCTTGATGTGAAACCCTGAATCCGTTAGACGAAAAACTTTCAAAACATCTTCCAGCAAGAACACACGTTGCTGACCCGGCTAACTCAATTTCACGTGTTGGTCGGCCTTGGTCACTAGAAGACTAGGACACACGCTAACTTGAGCAAGCTGTTGCTATTTGGGGCCTGAACGAGCTTTCCAGTTTGAACATATCGGTATTGCAAGTTGAAGGCCATGCGAGAGTCGTGCTACTGCTTGTCAGCCCCCTGGCAGTTGTCAAGTGCAGTTTGAAACCTGAACGACCCAGCAAGTGGGCTGCATTCGGCAAGCTGCGACTGTTGCGAACCCTCCTTAATGATAAATTGGCTTGTTACAATGCTGCCCTCTTCAGTATCGTGGCTTCACTGCCAGATTGCAGGCAGGCATGCAGCAAGAGGAGGTGCACCATGTGCTGGAATTGCAATTCCAATTGGCAGCACTGGCCCTAAGTTTTTCATGCTGCAAACAAAACTAGACAGTATGAAGTCAACCTATATTTCTCTAAACAGCCACATGGTGTATGCATAAGCACCACACAGGGTGCCCACAACACTGGCCATGTCCTGCAGGTCAGGCGGAAGCCACAAAAGCCTGTGCTATTGTCTGCAATATCTTGCAGACACAACGAGTTGGTTATGGATGGGCAGATTGGTTGTGCATCGCATTTGTGTCATGCAACAAGCAGAAGATACTGCGCAGCATGCGCCGCTGAACAGGCGCCAGCTGCAGATAAGCAAAATGAGGATCAGAAGACGCAACACCACCAGCAGCGGCACACTCCCAGTTCATGCTTCAACCTCGTGGACAAACCGGTGGGAACCCATGCATGCAGTCACCAGGATACAGTGCACTGCATGAAGGCAAAAACGATGGTGACCCGTACCACAAGAGCAAGCACATCCTGACATCCATGGCTGCAACATTCACACAGCCTCCACCAAGCACCATAAAGCTGTGACCCCCCACCCACCATAACCAGCCTACAAGTCAAAGAAACTCTGCATGTTCAAGTTGACTGACATGCTGCACAAAACAATGGCATGGGCCATATTGCCAGAGCAACCGGCAAACTCGCATGGCCACACTCCTGTCCGGGTGATTGCATTCTGCTGGCTGCTCCCTTTCTCAGGCTTGCCACCATACTATGTAGTAGTGGCATCCATCCTGTGACCCGCACTGGTCGGAACACATGGCTCCATACAAGCCTGGGAGCCGCCAGCCATACGGCAGGCCAGCTCACAGGCTGTTCAGATCTCGACCACCATGCCAACCTCAAACATGCGGGTTGCTGGCACCTTCCACCCCTCCCAGAAGCGCGTCGTGAGCTGCCACAGCTGCAATGCAGACCAGACAGGTGCAGGCGAGCAGACAGCAGCGACAGATGTTTGCGAAACGTCCCAGTTGTCACGACCCCGAGCATGCGCCGTGGGACATTCCACCAAATCAGCATCACGGTGATTCCGACAGCTGTGCACCATTTGAATTCTGCAAAGCCCCTGAATCATCTGGCAATCCTCGGCACTGTCGGCAGGCACAACCGGCTGGTTGACACAAGGAGCGTCTCTATTTTGACGGAGCAGCGTCATCCGATGCACGGTGCACAACATGAGTGCGTAGTCACAGCCTGTTGCACACTTGACGGGCCGCTGCCGCTGCAGTGCAGTAGCTCATCTGGACCTACCTGCTGGTACACCACCTCAATGAGGAACTTGCGCACGCGTGCCTGCACCATGTTGCCCCGTGGCCTCACGTGGATGATGGAGCGGTGCAACACGTACACCGCGTGCGCCGCGATGTCAGACACTGCCGCAGCCCCGTCCTGGGTCCGCCTGGCCTCCCATGTGGTGCGCCTGAGCAGCAGAACACACCGCATGCTCAGCAAACTTTGGCAAACGTTGCCTGAGGGGTAGTGTGTGCAGCACATACATCTTGACTGGCCACACCAGTGGCATTGCATCACCAAGAAACCAGCCAAGCCCTTACCTGTGCGACACCGGGCCCAGCCCAATCACGGGCTCTGCTGCCGTGGGTATTGACAGCTCCAGGCCCCCGCTGCTGCCCTGCCTCCAGACGCCACTTCTGTCCCCGTCCCCAGACTGCTGCACATGGCCTCCCAGGCTGCCCCAGCCCCCTGCAGTTGAGTCGGCACCTCCTGCCGCGCCCCCTAATGCAGATGCAGCAGTGGTAGGCACAGGACTCTTCGGCTCTAGGCCCTCGCAGAGCACCTGGACATCCATGGTGCTCACTGCCCTGTCCCCGCTTCCAGGCTTGCTGCTGCCGTCACTGCCACACGCACTGCCACTGACGCTTGCACCACCACCACCGCCAATGCCACATGCACCACCGCTTCCAGTGGCACTGCCAGCCTGCTGAGCATCAACAGCAGCAGTGCTGCCAGCAAGGCTCCCGTTTCCGGGGATGCTGCCGTCCTGACAGCTGACACAGCTCTGGCCAGTGGCCCTGCCCTTGCTGCCATCCAGCGAGGCTGCAGGTGACTCCCCTTCCTCCGCTATGCTTGGTGGCAGGTTTGCGAGGGCGCGCGCGGCAACGCCACCCTCGCTGACATGACAGTTGTGGCTGCCTGGGCTGCTGCTGCTGCTGTTGTGGCTGCCAGCGCGCTGCGACACTGCGATGTCCACCATGGCATGTGACGGCATGACCTCTGCTATCTTATCCAGGATAGACTGCGCAAAGAGCTCGCCCTGCAAGCACACACGGGCAATATGCAGCACTGTCATGATGTTCAGCATGACGTTCAACGTCACGTGGGTCTCACTGAGACCACTTGACAAGCGGCCTGGGGATCTGATGCTGGCACATCACTGTCTGCATGGCACGATGCCTTAGGCACAGGGCCGAGCAGGCAGCGCACTCTGCCAGCCAGCTTGGCACTGCACGACACCTTCAGGCGTGTCTGCCCGGTTTCAAGATAGTTGGCATGCACACACAGTTGAGGGTCAAATATGTCGCTGGCGATCAGCCAAGACAGATGTGCTGGTACAGCAGTGCCCAGCATACCTGGTCGACCTTGTCCATGTAGCCGTAGCGTGCGACACACTTGTAGAAGCCCCTGAACTCAAGAGCTGCCAACAGCAGCCGCTCATGGGCGCTCACGTGGGGGATGGGCACCTGGACAGACAGCAGCAGGTACAAGGCACAGTGCCACAGGGAGCAGGGCAGGCTGACGGCTTAGCTGTGGGCGGGCGTGCACTGCAAGTGACTTACGAGGGTGACAAGCATGCAGGGCAAGCAGTGAGTAGCAGCAGTAGCCGCACAGAGTTGCTGCTGCTGGCGCCTGGGAACGCCGCTGCCAGCGTGCGCACCTGTCGTACGGTCAGGAACACCACCATGGAGTGCACCCCCCAGCTCTCCACCAGGCGCTTGAAGACAGCTGGCACGTTGAATGGGGACTCAGAGTACACGATAGCCATGCCCGGGTTGCGTATCAGAGGTGCGCTGTTGCTGACCCTGCAGCAATACACAGTAGTGGCAAGCCGTTTGTACAATTGGGTGTGGCATTGACTCTAGGCAGGATTCGTGGGCTGTTAACGAAAGTATCTTCAGTTTGAAGACAAGGCATTTGTCCCAGTGTGCAGGTCTTTCTCGACTGCTGAAGCACCAATGAGATGAGGAGCCTATCCATCTCCTTTAAAAGCACAACCCCATGTGACGAAACCGAGAACTGCATAGTCTTTTGAATACGTTTTGCATCCATGCACTGATACTAGTAGTGGGCAACCAGCGGTGTTCACCTGTACAGCCTCCAACTCTGGCTTGCCGTGCCGAAGCCTGGCTTCTGCCAGTTGGGTGGCTTGGTCGTCAGCAGGTCAGATATCTGGAACTGCTCCCTGCAGCAGCAGCAGCGCGCACACAAGCAAGTGGCTTGCCAACGCTGGGATCTCTACAACAGCATCGCTCCCTGGCACGCCTTGTAAAGCAACGGTTCCATGCTGCGGCCAGCTCAGGCCTAGGCCTCTGCTGGATCTGCATTGGCCACCTCAGGCAACCTAGGCTAGACAAAGGCTCATGTTCAACTTGAAGCTGGCGGATGCCATTTTGGCAACACAGAGTCATTCTGTAGTCTCCGGTAGTGTGTGCTAGTGGGTTGGCAGCCATAACATAAAGCCACGGCCATGCGGCATGGGATGCACAACACGCAAGCCACAGAGCAATTCTAGCCTGTCAGTGCCGCGTCACAACCATGCAGCTGGTACCTTTTGAGTGCCTTGGACTTCTCTGCAGTCCCCCATATCCACAGAGTGTTGACCATGCTGAGAATCACTGCGTACAGGCCATTGCAGCATGACCACATGCAGTATAACACATGTTGTTGATAGCAGCATCATGCGATGATCGCCAGCATCCGAACGGCTCTTAGTGAAACGTGTCTGGGGTAGTCGAGGCCCATGCTCAGCCTGCAACAGGGCATGCTCACAACTGTCCATTTTTGACGATTCTGTCCAGCTCACGTTGTGCTGAGTGGGTGCTTGACAGCACCTGATTTCTCGCAGACCATTGCCAACCTGGGAAGCAGGTTCTGGCTTTGCCAGCCTGTCTATGGAGACATCACAGCCATTGCAGCTGAGCTACTGCAGATACTTGAGACAGCAACATCCCAACTCACATCACACACCTGCCAGGGTGATTGAGAACCAGCCCCCATGTGGGATGTTGAGGATGTTGGCGCTCAGGAAGACGCCCTCGATGAACGCAAAGGGCGCCAGGAACAGCAGCACCAGCAGCGGGTGCGTGCCCCATGCCACAAGCATCACCAGCGCCCCCAGGAACACGGTTGACAGCATGACCATGTTGACCGCAATTCCTGCAAGGTCCAGTTTGGAGACATGTACGCTTCAGCAAACCACACACTCCTGGTAGGATGTCGAGGATGGCTTCAGACCACGACATCAGCTGGCATAGTCATATTCCCGGCTCTCGTACGAATAGTAGCATCAACAGAGATGCTCAGCAGGCTGGTGCAGGCCCTGGTCCTGGCATGTCATCGCTCACCGTATGCGTTGCCAATGGCAGTGCTGGATTGGAAGCCTGCCACAACAGCCACACAAAGCACCAGCAGTGTGTAGTTCACCTGCAGCACCACACAATGCAAACAGTATGCTGAGCATGTGACGCTTGGCTCCCATGCAGAAGCACGCTTCGAGCCCTGATATGTAGTCACGTGCCTGACACTGTGCCATTGAACCCACGTATCGCTGCTACAGTGCCAATGCTTTGATCAATGCTTCGTATCGTCACATGTCCACAGCCCTGGGCCTGAGCCCTCAGGCAGGATCACCTCAGGGATGAAGATCTGCCCTCCCACTTCCTCACTGGTGTGTTGCACCCTGAAGCGCGGGAAGCAGCCCATGGCCATGCTCTGGTACACCATGGAGAAGGCCCCAGTGATCAGGGCCTGCAGGGCGACACCAGGAGTGTTTGCATAATGAGCGCAAAGACTTCGGCAAGCAGCTGTAACCCCTCATGTGCTGCTGCAACACACTGGGGTGAAGCAAGCTTCAGCCGCGGCTTTATGCACTGCCAAGTGCACACATGCAGTGCCACACTGTTGGGACAGCCACAGAGGCTACATGCATGCGCAGCCACCCACACCGCACACCATGGCTCTCTTGCCTGGGCTGTGGCAACTATCAGCATAAGGTATTACCGTGCAAAGGCGGGCAATGTCCAATGTGCAGGACAACTACCTGAGAGGCCACAATGGACGCCATCACGCTGACCACAAAGATGGGCCAGAAGACGGGCCGGGGCAGGCTGTTGTAGAAGACCGCTGAGTAGCCGTCCAGGTTGTGCATCAGCCAGGAGGCTTGGCCCAGGTAGGTCAGGATCAGGGAGGGGTACACGCCCACCACAAACGACAGCTGCAGTGCGCAGATAGGATGGCACATAGTTTGTGGCTCATTCCGAATGACGCTGACAACGCGGCGTCAAGCTGCAGCCTGGGCAAGGATGCCGCATCTGCCAAGCGTGCACATGCAATGCACTGGTTACAAGCGGGCTGCCATACAGGCATGCCCTGTCAGGCTGGCCGCCTGGGCCATACCGCAATCATGTGCCTGCTGCCTGCAGCCCCTGCACGTGCTGCATATGCTATGAGCTAGGACCATCATGACCAACACAAAAGAGGTTGTACCCTACCTGTATGGAATGCCTGCTGAAGTGCCCCATGTCAGCAAACATGGCCTCACACCCAGTCAGGCACAGGAAGACGCCAGCCATGTTGAGCCAGCCCTCGGTGCCATGGTTCTGGAACCAGACGCCTGCAGGAGAGTCAAGTGCACTAGGTCTGTGAGTGTGCCTGTACTGCATGCTGGCCTGCTGAGGCAGCTGCTGCCAGCAACAGAAGCCACAACCATAGCCTCATCATCAAAGCAGGAAGTTGGGGTTTTCAAGGCCTCCAGGGCCGCCTGCATGAATCCCAAGCACGCACGGTCCCCGCAAGTCAGAGCTCCCTTGTGGTAGCAGACAAATTGTGGGTGCATCAGCCGCCTGTTGCACAGCCAAACAAGTTCCTTCCCTACCTATGTAGTGGGGGCTCAGTGCTCTGAAGATGGAGCCTCCCTCAAACATGCAGATGTTGTAGATGCCCACCAGCACGTTGCTCAGGAGCCACACAGCAATGGTGGGCGCAAACAGGACGCCCACACGCTGCGTCCCCCAGCTCTGGATGCCAAACAGTGCCACCAAAATTGCGCAGGTGATGCCGATGACTGCACTGCTGGACAGCCCAGCCTTGACTTGCAGGCCGGAGACCGCTGACAGCACTGCGGCGTGCAGGACGTTGCAGCAGATGGCAGTGTGAGAGACCTTTCAAAGGTTGTCACTGAACTGTGTAGGCAGCCTAAGAAGTCGTGCGAGTTTGCGCCTGCTTTGCAGAAGGTTTCGAGCTCAATGTCAACTCAAGCAAGCACAGAGAGGTCAACCAGGCTGTACAGGATGCTGCATCGACAAGCAGCTTGTGGCATGCTGACCTGAGATGGATGGTGTCAGTACGCCATCTCCCAGCACCATCGCAGTCATCAGCAGTGTGCAGCCCAGCAGCACCTTCTGGGCGACCCTGTTGTGGGACAGCTGGTGCCGCAGGAAGCCGCCGAGAGCGCTCATTTGCTGGGCCGGCTGTGGGGCAGGATACGGCCCTGGTGCTGGGGGTTGCACCTGCTGAATGGAATCAAAGGGACATGCACATGTCAGACGTCACCGTTGAAGGCCCTGGGGGTGAGCACAGCTAAAGGAGCTGAGTGACCAACCACCAGGGTTTCCCAGAGCTACACTGCAGGCTGCGGGTTGCCAGCTGCTGGCAGAGAAGTCACACCTTGTGAGGCTTTGCATGTGCTTGGAAGTCAGCTTCATGGTGGGGATCATGTGCTGCCAGCTCCTGCGTTGCAGCTGCTGCCACAGGGCAATGTTCTGCCTGCTCTGCCTGATGCGTGCGTGCTGACCTTGATACAACCAGCTGCCGCATGCTGGTGGTGGGCGTCCCTACCACAGAGTGCGCTGCTGATGCAGACTCAAAAAGCTGCTTGTCTGCTGGCATGGCCCCGGAGTTGACGGCTGGAATGCCGCAGGCGCGACAAATTGTGGCATACAATGCAAACGTGCCGCCTGCAGGATGGACACAGAACGGGCACAAAAGGAACACCCTTCATGATCGGCATGTGGCTCAGCACACTTCAGAGTTTTCTGTGCAGCTACTGACGCTTGCAGGTGTGCAAGCTTGTGCTTGTGTTACTGGCTGCCAGCAAGGGCAGTTGTGGTTTGATCAGTAAGACAATGACTGGCACAGCTGCTGCCGCATGCCTGGGAAACCTTCCGTGGCCGCCCGTGGCACAGCACACAACCCACCCTCTCCATTGTCATCTGCCAGCAGCACGATGAAGACATACTTCACCAGCACCACCAGGGTGATAGACCAGAAGATGAGGCTCATGGCACAGAGCACGTCATCATGGGACGGCTGCTGCTTGTCAAAGATAGTGCTGTAGACATACAGCAGAGAAGTGCCCAGATCGCCTGCAGCAGGAAACAGGCAGGGCTGCCCTTATCTTTCCCACAAGAGATGTGGCTGGTCTGCCAGCAACAGGAGGGATCAACCTACCATATATGACACCTAAACCTGCCCAAGACAGTGCCAGCAAGCCCCAGCATCCTGCACTATGCCCATCATGGTGCTGTCTGTGTTTCAAGTCTGCATCTGCTGCCCACAACCTCCTGGCCCCGGAGGAGACACGAGCAACACGTGTCATGATTTAAAGCTAGCTACATCTATATTCAGGCAATATTCGAAGCCTTGGCACGCAGCACCAGCTGAGCTGTTCGGGCACTTGAAGTTGCTGCTGCTATTGCAGTATCAGGTTCAGCAACCGTAGCGTCTGGTGGCAGGCGTAAACCGGCGATAGGATTGAATAAGCTAAAAGTGGCAGCTGAGCTGTGTTTTGCAGGTCGTTGTCTCAGCGTAAGGTCAGTTCTGACCAGTCAATCACGTGGGCAATACCCGCCTTTCACAGGTGCAAGCCCGCCTGAGGGACGGACCGAGCTTTTTGAAAGTTCGAAATGAAAATCATTACGATATTTACGGTAGTGAGGCTGAATATTGCAAGACGGACGCTGATCGTTGTTCGTGGCACAACTGCAGGGTTGTCCTGCACATGTGCACTGTACAGTGCAAAGTGAGCAACCTTGATAGTGCTGCCGGCTGCTAAATTTGCTAACGTCACGCGCATCTTCTTGCTGTTGAAGATCTTATCTGAACGCATAGCAGGCGCAATACTCATGCTTGTACAGCACAGCTGTTGGCAGTGCACTGAACACGTGTTTGCCACAGCTAAGGCACAGTGAACCTGCTTGTGTTGCGCCTGAGTACAGTAGTTGCCTGAGACAGTGTTGGTTCCACGATACCATCAAGTGACATAGTTGCAGGTAGGCAGGCCACCAAGGCCCGCGTCCAGGGAAGGGCCCATGGGCTGTCAGCCAACTGCTCGCAAGGTGCAAGCCAAGAGTCTACAGTCTATGTGCAGTCTGTATCTATGCATGGTATACAAGTCACAACAAGCTGGAGCACCCCAAATGTCGGCCTCAGTACAAGATACACCACAAAAGTCAAAGCACGAAGACACCAATCATGCCGCACACAAGTCAGCAGCAGCCGCAGGTTCCAGGTGCTAGCCTTCACGTTATGTTCAGCCCACCATATCATCTGCCATGGGGCATAAACCCTTGCCAAAACAACGGTTGGGGCATCGTGTTGGCAACAGTGGCCTACATTGCGCCACAGGTTGCTCACAGTGAATCCATGAAACACCAGCAGGCCAAGCGGTCTGACGGCATCAGATGAAGCCAAACAGATCCTGTGCCGCGCCACCCCCTGCCTTCTTGGTGCTTGGGGCCTGTGATGCCAGGGGATCCTGCGTGAACTTGGGTGCTGGGGGCGCCATCCTGCTGCGGTTGGCCGTGGTTGCAGCCGTGCCAGACGGGCGGCGGCGCTTGGGGTTGGCTGCGGAGGTGTTGTGTCTACTGCCGCTGCTGACCTCGCCACCAGCATCACCCCTGTACAGCACAGGACAGGTCACAAAAGCACCGTTGCACCGTTGGTGAGCATGTACAACTGCCGCGCTGTTGTCCACCGTGGCCTCTATCAAGGCTGGCAATGCTGACGATTGCCGGTTGTGGTGTTGACAGCACCGGATGATTGCAATCGGCAAACCCTACAGAGACCCATTCTACAGTGCCAACGTTGAGTCTACACGCTGTCAGCAAGTGCAGATTCCACAGCCACAGCTTTCATACCTGTGCATGCCGTGTGTCAGGCGGGAGGAGGTGGCCATGGCTGCCAGGCGGCCACCCTTGCTGGAAGAGGGGGCTGGCATGGCAGCCGTGTCTGTGGCAGCAACAGCCTGGCTGCTGATGCCCGTTGCTGCAGTGGGACGTTTCTTGGCTCCGCCTGCAGCCACTGAAGCCCCAGCCAAGTGCTGCTGCCTGTTGTTGGTGGTAGTGGTGGTGGGGTCGCGCCCTGCTGCTGTGCCCTTGCTGCCCACGCGTCCAAAGGTGCTGGTGGTGGCAGTGGTGGTAGTCTGGCGAGCTTTGGCTGCGACCTTGGGCCCAGCAGCAGAAGAGGTGTGGCGAGAACGTGGCACCTGTAGAAGCAAGGAAGGGTTAGCACAGCATGGCACAATGATGGCAAGGAGCTGCCACCAAGGAAAAGATGTGCCATCATGGCACTAGTAGTTGCCAAGGTGCGTGCAGCCGCAAGCGACCCCAGCTGAAGTTGGGTGGCAGACAATACCAAGTCAGCAGTTGACACGCCTGCTTGCAGCATGGCTGCATGGCAGGTATCAACGGCATATGTCCTGGTCAGGTTTTGACGGCGTGCTTGGTGAGGCCAGTGAGGCTGGAAGCACTGCCAGTGACCATGTTGCTCACCTCATGCCTGTCCCCTGCATCATCTGCGTCACTGTCTGTGTCGTCCGCACCTCCCTGGCTGGTCATGTTGCTCACCAAGTCAGCGTAGCGCTCTGGCGCCGCAGCAACACGTGGGCGCTTCTTGGCACTACAGGCAGAGCGGACAGCAGCAGGCAGGAGACAGGCTTGATGTGTGTCAGGGCAAGTCACATGCTGTCACCCTGCTTCACCAAGCAGCAGCCAGGCTGTCACAGGCAGCGGTCATGCATTAGGTCAGCGGGCTCAGGTGAACTCAACATGCCATGGCACACATCATGCTGTGATGTACAGGCAGCACAAGAGGGCTCACCCAGCAGCTGCTGCAGCACCCGTGCTGGCAGTGATGGCGGCATTCTTGGCCCTTGGCTCCGGCTCTGTGCGTGGGTGGGGCGTCTTGAAGTCTGCCTGTGAGGGTGCAGGTGCCTCAGGAGCCCCTGTTGTGCTCCTGCCTGCAGCCTTGGCACCCTGCTTGCTGTTGCCGCTGGGCACCACCTGCCGGCTGCTCTTGCCCTGCTCCTGCTGCTGCTGTCGGGCTGTGCTGCGCTGCTGCTTGGCAGCTGTGCTGAGCTTGGCTGGCTGGGTCAGGACAGGGTCAGCCTCGTTGTCCTCCTCGTCGCTGTCATCAGCTGAACCTGTGTTGTCACTGCCACCCTGTGTTGCAGCAGCAATGGCCCCTGCCACTGCCCATGCCTCGGCCTGTGTTGCCGGCAGCCCATCTGCATCTGCACCAAAGTCGAACGTGTCGTCTGGGTGTCGCCCTGCATCTGTGTTCGCTGCACCCTTTCCTGCCGCTGCTGGGGTAGCGTTGGCAAGGTTGCTGGCCTTGTTGGTGCGCTGCGCTGCCTCCAGCTGCTCTCTCAGCTGTGCATGCTCATTGCGCAGCTGGTCAGCAGCTTGCTGCGCTGCCTGCAGCTGTTCTGTCAGCTGTGCACGTTCTGTCTCCAGCTGCTGTGTCAGCTGGGCTCGTTCGGTCTCCAGCTGCTGTGCCAGCTGTGCACGCTCAGCCTCAAGCTGCTGGGTGAGCTGTGTCCGTTCAGCCTCAAGCTCTGAGCTGTGCTGCTGCACTTCATGCAGCTCCTCCGCCATCAAAGCACGCTCTGCCTGTGCGGCAGCACAAAACACATGGCGTCAACAGAGCAAACATGAATGCCCCTGCCCCTGATGCCGATTTGCTTGCATCACTCAGCTGTGCTTGCATCACATTGCTGCGCGCAAGCATAATGCCCCTGGTGACAGCATGCTCGCATCAAACTGCTGTGCTTGTACCGAAACACCACAAAGCGAGTTCAAGGCGTGCTGGCTGTTTGTGACCGCAGGTTACATGCATGCCAGGCCCCAACGTATTAAACATATTGCTGTGTTGGCGGAGTTTGCAGCAGGGTCGCACCTCAGCCTGCGCACACTGTGTTGCGAGGGCATTGTGCTTCTCCTGAAGGTCTGCCAGCTGCAGCTGCAGCTCCTGCACGGCAAAGACAGACACCAGACTCACTGAGCGCCCCTTGGCATGGTCTGATCGGGTGGGGTGTTCAGATGCCGCACCCCTGCCTGCAGTCCACCTGTGCCTACATGGACTTTTACTATTGAACACGCCTCACAATTGCTAGGTGGCATGGCATTAGTTCAGCAGCCAGCAGTTGGCAACCAGAGGCAGACATGATGGACTTATTTTTTGGTTCGGCCATGTCAGTGCTGCCCTCACCTCAACACCACTGGACTTGTCCTGCAGGGCCAGCCTGGCTGCCTCAAGCTTCTCCACATGGGCCTTGAGCTTGGCCTGCAGACAAGGCCACAGCAGTCACAGACAGGGCATGCATGAGACCAAGTGCCACTTGAAAAAGGCTACACTTGCAGGTACAATGATATATAGCCAGATGATAGAAAGCACCGGCAGCGTTTGCAAGGCGATGGAAACCCCCAGACCAACGTGCATACGCCATGTACGGCATGCAAGAAGCTGCCAGGCATTGCTGCATGTGGGCGCACCTCCGAGGCCTCCAGGCTGTGGTACTTCTCCTGCAGAGCCTGCTCTGCAGCCTGGGCAGCCTCCAGCTGTTGTGCCAGGCTGGCAGCCTCCTCGCTGCTCTTCTCCATGTGCTGCTTGAGGGCAGCCTTATTGTCTTGCAGGGCAGCCGTCAGCCTATGAAGCATCCCGACAACACAGCACAAGCAGATCACTCAACGTTGATGATATGCAGGAAACGTGTGAGGGGCGAACGAAGCACACTGAGTGTCGATATGCCACAGCAGGGCACAGAGATACATACTTCCCCAATCAAACTGCCCTGTCAGCACAAGAGCACGAGCATGCCACGGCTGCAATTTGGCAACAACAGACAAACCCACCTGCCCAGCTCCGTCTGTTCTTGGCTCCTTGACTCATGCAGCTTCTCAAGCTTGCTGACAGCATCATGCAGCAGCGCCTGCAGCTGTGCCTGCCGCTCCTGTGCTGCCTGCAGCGCCTGTTTGTGTGTCTCAGCATCTGCACTGACAGCCGCAGCAGCCGCAGACACAGCTTGCTGCTGGTTCTGCTCTGCAGCCGAGCTGAGGGCGGCGTTGGCGGCTTGCAGGGACTCCACCTGGCGCTTCAGCTCAGTGACCTCAGCAGACAGCTGCAGATGGCAACAGGCATGCATGGCACCAGCAAGAGTTGCATGAAACACGTGCAGTGCAGTGAATATGGCAGCTGAGGGGCCATGCGTTGTGTGTTCTTTGCTAGTCAGTACATCTCGTCAGCGCACCACTTGTCAAGGGTCATTTCATCGCAGCCACCAAGATGCAGTTGCTTGCAGTTTGCTTGCAGATCCCCCACTACCTGACACCTCACCTTGCGAGTCTGGGTCGTGGACTCATCCATTTTCTGCAAGCAGCAAACAGGCACACATGCAGCTGACATTCGAGGGCCATATTATGTGACTGTGCAAAAAGTGTACAGTCAATCACAAGCAGTCCTGCTCCTGACCAGCACAGCACGGCAACATCGCTGCCAGCAGCCACATCTGCTGCCCAACACGTACATATGACACCTAGTCGAACTGCCACAGCATACATGTATGGTGTGAAGCAACACAGAAGATACCGTGTAGGCTGTGCAGGCTAAACCCCTGTGCTGCAAGCATACCTCAGCTGACAGCTCCATCTGTCGCATGTTGGCTGTGCGTTCCGTCAGCAGCTTGTTCTTCATGCTGTCCAGCTCTGCAGACTTCTGGGCCAGCTCTGCCCCAGCAGCAGCCTTGTTGGCTTCCAGCTCGGCCTGCAAGGCTGAGAGTTGCTCCTGCATGGAAGCAGGGCAGCATAGGCTCAAGTACACTTCACAGCAGGCTTGGTGAGGTGACTGGTGTTCATTTCTGCTGGACTGACCACTTGAATTTGGTTGCAGCAAACTGCAGTACACAGTATGAAGTGGGCAGCAAGCCTCATCGATGAATTCATCCTTCAAGGTGAACTCCAGCATGGCATGATTGACCAGTATGCTTGCGGCAAACACCGTTCCCCACCTTGGTTGACGTATCGAGGTCCAGCAGCTCCTTGTGCTGCTCCTGCAAGGTCGTCAGCTGTTCAATCACCGCAGCATGCTCCACAGACACATTGCCCTGCAGCCAGCAAACACAGCATGGCTTCACGACCACGCCATGACGGCCACATCATACTTGCAGGAGCTACCAGGCGTGCTTGCGCTGGCATCAGAAAAAGCAGTCATGGAGTCATGGAGGCATGGGCGGCACTATGTGTGCAGCTGTACACCAGACATCACACCCCGGCCTTACCTGGGCCTCCTGCAGCTCAGTCAGCTGTTGCTCCAGCTGTGCCCTGGTTGCAGCAGCCTCCTCTGAGGCAGCTGTTTCGACTTGCTGTGCCTCATCCAGCTCCTTGGTCAGGTGCTCAATCTGTGCCTTGCTGTTGGCCAGCTGGGCATCTGTGTCAGCCTGCCTGGTGGAGGCTTGCTGCAGGTCTGCCGACAGGCTGTCACGTGACGTGGTCAGCTCTGCAAGTCAGGTGGGCAGCAATGCTTGAGCTCAGATTTCTCACCAGTTCAGGCCGACCACCATGTAAAGCATCACAGAGTGGTCCATATGCTTGGTAAATGTTGCAGTGTTGCAGCAGATGATAAGCACACGGTAGCATGGCCGGTGCTGATCAATACCTTCAAGCTGCACATTCAGCATGTTGATGTCAGACTCCTGCGCCAAGATGCGTGCCGCGGCTTCATCAATTGCAGCAGTGCACTCTGCCTCCTTCTCCGCAGCAGCACGCAGCTGCTGGTTCCTGTCAGACAGCTGCAGCTGCAGGGCAGCGAGTGCTGCATGGTGTTGCTCCTCAGTGGCCTTGGTCTTGGTTGCAAAGTCTGTCAGGGCCAGCTGCAGCTGGCTGCTGGCATCAGCACACGAGGCCTGCGCTGTGCTGAGCTGCGTCGTGAGGGACGCAATCTTGATCTCAGCCTCAGAGTTGGCAGCTTGTGCGGCAGCCTGCAGGACGCACAAACAACGCTGGGTTGGATACCTAGCTTGAGCCCATCACTCAGCTGCACGCACTCCTCAGCAGGTGGTGGTCTGGGTTGCTACCAGATGGCATGATTATCAGTGTGGACAAGACTGGCATGCAAACAGGGTGTGAGAAACACGGTATGCAGCAAGGTGTTCTGTGCCATGTGTCAGACCCTGTGAGAATGTCAGAGTCAGCCAGCAACGGACCAGCTGCGTCAGGGCCTCCTGCAGTTCCTTGTGCCTGGCATCACATGCGGCATGGCTGTCTTGCAGGGCAGCCTCCAGTCCCTTGTTCTTGTCCAGGGCTGCAGCAGAAGCGCCCATGGCCAGCAAAGACATAGTGTGCACACTTGCAGCATGGTGCAAGCAATATGGTGTGCTGTAGAGTGTTGTAGTACTGTGTTGGAAACTCTGTGGGGATGGATGCCTTGCCATATAGCTTCGCCATTGCATGTGCCTGACTGCCCAACCAACCGCAAGATTGGATTGCCAGGAATCTACCTTGCTGCACAGTGCCTATGTAGCTGGGCGGTTCTAAACCGTATACACCGGCCGTTGAGGGAAAAAACAAGCAGAAGCTTGTGCAGGTCTTGTGTACAGCCTTGTTGTCACGCACCTTGCTGTAGGTTGACCTCAGTCTCCTGCCACTTGCTCTCAAACTCGTTCATCCTGGATTCCATCAGCTGTTTGGACACACCATGCAACACACAGCCAACACAGCACAAGCACCAGTGTCATGTCCAGGTGGCTCTCGGCGCTGTTGATGAGCCAGACTGGAATGCTCTGCTTGCAATGGACACAGGTTACACAGGCCGCCTGTTTGCAGCACAGCAGTCCATGCCTGCGAGTGCTGACGAGAACTCACCATGATGATCTTCTCATGTTGGCCAACCATACCTTTGAGCTCGTCCCTGATGCCATTTCCTGCGCAGACCACATGCAGGTCCATGAGCAGAACCAAGGCATGCCCAGGTGCAAGCATATCCACACTTGCATGTTGGCATGCGCATGTGCTGCATGTGCGTTGGGTTGCCGGTGCCACAAAACACACAGCACAGCAGCACTGTGACACAAAACACACTCACCCTGCTGGAACATGGTGTTGACATCTTGATGCTTAGCCAGCAGGGTCTGTTGCAGGTCGTCCAGGATGCCAAGCTTGTCAAGGTACTGCTGGGTCATGTAGGAGTCTGCACAAGCACAAGGCGCGCAAACAGGTCAGCATAGGCATGTCAGCACAGCTGCCCACTGCAGAGTCCTTTGGTCCGTCAGCACATGCGCCGCGGGCATGTCAGTGCTCTGAACAGCACATGGGTTGGTGAGAGTGCTGGCAACAAGAAGCAGCACATGCTGTAAGCACGACCAAGCCAGCATGCAGGGACACATCCGATGTGTGTGAGACAGCGGGAAAGTGTCATGGGGGCAAAGCATGGCAGCATACCTTGCTTGATGCGTGCTTTCAACTCTTGGATGGTCTGTGTGAGTGCCTCCTTGTCCCTGGTGAGGAGTTGGTTCTGCTCCTGCGCTTGCCTGAGTTTGGAGCTCTGCAGAACAGCAAGGTTTGCAGTATGCTTGCTGCATGACCATCCAACAGGAAGTCTGCTGTTAGCAGATACATCCAGTCACTCAAGCACTGTTGCAATGTTTTCCAACGCTGTTGAAGCAGGCAGGCTGTAAGTTGTCAGCTGCGCAGGCCACAACTGCAGGACTATGTGCTGTGCTGGCCATTGGTTGTTGCCACTTGCAGCATGCATGTGCTGCTGCAAGTGCCATACTGACTGCTGCGCTCCAGCATATCTCCTACCATCATCTCATTGCGCTGGTGTGTGGCCTGCTGGTCTTGCAGCCAGTTGTCTACAAGACAGCATATGAACAAGCAGGGCAACAGCAGGGTGGGGCCCAACGTCACTGCCCCAGCACACAACACTCAAAATCCTGATGAGCTCTCAGACACCATGATTTGATAAAACTTCAGTCGAATTTTTGCTGGAAGGTGCCGGCTGATGGTGGATGGCAAGTTGAATGTTGGTGCAGATGGTGCTCCTGCACTGCAACTGCTGTTGCTGTTGTGGGTATGAGGTCACACCTGCAGTCTTCTTCAGATCCTCCAGGCCTGACGTCAGAGACGGTCCAGTCATACCACCTGCCATCATGCGTCCAGCCATCATAGGTGCAGCACCTGAGCCACCCTGGTTCATGAGGAGCTTGGGTGCTGCTCCAGTGCCAAACCTGCCATTGTGCTGCAGTGTCTGCTGCATGCTCGTCCTAGTGACTACCTGCACCTGGTTGAATAGTGATTCGTGTCAGAAGAGAGGTTCGTGAGCGTGCATCTGTACTTTTGCGACAAATATACGAAAGCGATCCAGCGGTGATGGCGCCAAGGGACTCCAGGCCCAACTCGCTGGCTGGATGCCGAGAGACGAGCTGCTTGCAATTGTCAAGCCTCGGCCACTACACCACAGGTCTGCTGATCAGTGACCAAGCGTTCCCCTCGTTACAAGTTTGAACGGAATCACTCAAGTGTGCTGACAGTAACCCACTCCTCTGTCACCTGCTCTGCTTCAGGGTCTCAAACCAACCTCCATCAAACCACACTGCCCAAGACTTGTTAAGATATCACTTCAGGATGTTTTTGAGGGCATCCGACAGCTCTGTGTACTTGAACTTGAAGCCTGCTTGCTGTGCCCTGGTAGGGAGCACCTTCTGGCCCTCCAGCACAACCTGCACACATAAGAGAAACATTAACGAAGTTTGGCATCGTGTCGTTGGTGTACATGATAGAGGCACACCACAGCTTGGATGAAGCATCACCAGCACTGACGGAGCCGTTCCAACTGGGCAGCACATGTTGGTCCTGGACCACCTCAGCACACTGCATCCCAAATACTTCGTCGAGCATGTCTGACCCCGCGACCCCAGCACAGCAAACCCAGGCTAAGAGCACATCCTACTAGGGTGACGTGCGACAACTCGCCAGGGGTACAGAAAGCCAAGGCGGACTGCAGAAAGTCACAGCAGCTCACCTGTGCACCCTCTCCCAGCAGTGTTGTGATGGCAAAGTCAGGCACTGGGAGCCAGCTGGGGCGGCCCATCACACCGCCAACTGCGCTGCAGAGCTGTGCCATGGTGACTGGCTTGGGTGCTGTCCCGTTGAACACGCCAGAGTAGCTGGTGTTCCTGATAGAGTCGATGATCAGGTCAACCAGGTCATCCCTGTGGATCCAGCTCACCCACTGCTTGCCACTGCCAAGGGGCCCACCTGTACATGACACACACACACAATTGCAAGCCGGCTTATAGCACAGCAGTACAGCAAACAAAGCAGGCACAGCAGGCACAGCAGGCACAGCAAGCCTGTGACGACTTACAACTCAGCTTGTGTCCACCCATCGAGCTGCTGCAATCTTGCGACGGTAGAACACACAGGCAATGTGCCTGTGTGGGGGATGTGCCTGTGAGGCTGCCAGCTCAGGGGTAAAGAGCTTGGCGACAAACCACGGTTTAGGGAGGGCACTGCAACCAAGATGGGCAACTTGTTGGCCAGGAACAATCTGCTAGGCCTGACACAGGCAACAAACTGCACTCTAAGTGGTGAACCAGCAACCCGACTCGCCTGCAAACAGCTCAAAAATGGGCAGCATGCGGGCCAGCACACCACCATCGCGGGCCAGCACAATGCCTGTGCGAATGATGACGACCCTGGTGCTCTTGGGCACGTTGGCTGCTGCTGCTTCCCACTCTACAGTCAGTGCAACAAACAAGGACAGCGACACAGGCACACACACATGTCAGCCTGGGTCGGCTCATTCCTCCGCACTGCATCATCTGAGATGTGACACCACAAGCAAGCTTCTGTGCTGGTCAGCTCAGGTACAGCTGTGTTGAGTCAGTTGGCACTCCTGGCACAATTCGTCATCTGACAGCAGGCACCATGTATACGCGTCCCCATCATCAGGTGGCCGGCCACGATCCTCATCCATCAAACGAGCTCTTCAGGTACAACTGTGCTGAGTCAGGTGGGAGTCCTGGCCCAAGTTGCCTCCTGACAGCAGGAAAACATGTCACATGGCATGCGTCCCCATAATCGAACCAGCTGTTCACCACCCATCCACGCATAGACGCCAGGTGAGTGAGTGTGGGGGACATGGTTGGCCTTGGCTCACCTTTGCAGATCTCTGCAAGGTAGTCGGTGCCTGAAGGGCTGTCTTCAGTGAAGCTGCTGGTCTGGCTGGCCCCGTAGTAACCAACTGCCGAGGATGACACCAACACCTTTGGCCTCTGGTTGTCTGGCAAGCTGCTGATGGCACTCTGCATGGCAGCAACATGATTGACCTGTTGTTTCAGTGTGTGGGCATATCCTATGCATGTGTTTGCTGGCGGCAAGAGGTAGCAAGGTCTGCAGGGTCGGCTAGTTTCTCAGAGTGTGCACCAAGTCCTAGACAATCAACAAGTATGGGCAGCTGCCAGCAAGCTGCAAGTGCATTCCATGCTGCCCTGGTGATTGCAGTGGGAGGGCAGGATGCTGCTGCCGCTGCTGCTGCTGCTGCTGCTGCTGCTGCTGGAGGCTCAGCTGCTTGGTGACTCACTGCAAGGCGGCCTGTGATGTCCAAGCGGGACTGCTTTATCTGCTTCTTGATCTCTGGCGTCCACCTGCAGCAATGTTGCACCCACAGTGGCATTCGTTGTGACAATCGTGTCAACCATGTTGGCGAGAAGGGGGTTCTGAGCACACTCCACACACTTGTGCAACGCCACAGTATCTGCAGGTGTACTGCTGCTCAAAAATATCATTGACTTCTCCAATTGCCGGGTCATTGCTCTGGGTTGAGTTCGCCTGCGCCAATCAAACTGTCACACACACCTTGTGCCAATGGGCTCTCCAGCCAGGTTGACCACTGCATCTGAGCCATTCACAGCTTCTGCAATCTGCGCCAAGCTGTAAAACTCAAGGCCTGGGTACTGCAGCTTTGACTTGGCACTGTTCACGTTGCGAGTGACCACGCGCACTTTGTTGCCCTGGGATGCCAGCTTGGCTGCCAACCTGCTGCCAACTAGGCCAGTTGCACCTGCACGAGTGCAGCAGGGTGTCAGGTGGCGCTATGCCACAGTGCGGCCCTGCTGCAATAGGCTTAACCAAAGGATCAAGCCGTTGCACAATGCGACAGTGTGGCAGGCTTCAGTGGTGGAGGAGGGGTGAGGGGGGAGTGATCAGGTGGTGTTCATGCATGCTGAGTGTCGACTGGGTGTCGGCAGAGTGCAGGTGCCTCACCAGTTATGGTGACTGTCATCTTGTCACTGCCAGCCTGACTGATTGCCCTGACTGCAAAGCGCCGTGATCTGCCTGCGTTGCCAGCTGCTGGCTGGAACGGTTCTGGACCACGGGATGCTGCAAGGGAGGGTGATCTGCTGCTGGCCAGTGAGCCACAAGCGCCCGCTCCATGTGCAGTGTGCAGACTAAAGCCTTGAACTGGCTTGCCAAAAGCACATGTGCTGCTCTGATTGGCAAGTCGACCAGCGGTTCCACTGCGTAGGCACTGCATTCCGGGTGACTTTGACTGCAACCACTGCAGCCAAGAGTTGGTTATTGGTAAGATCTACAAACTTGTAAGCACTTGTGAACGCTGACACACGGCAAGCTGGGCGCGGATTGAGTTGAAATGGTTTGAGTGGGCACGCAGAGGGCCCTCTCTCCCACTCTTTACTGCGCCTTTGAGTTGTTGTCGAAGTATGTGCTGTACTGAGCTGTCTTCAGAACTTTCTCGATCACATATCATCATTTCTGGTTCAGGAGTGCCCACTTCCATTCCCGGCACAAGGGTGAACGTTGATGACAGCAGTTTCGCTCGATTCTGTCTCTGTCACGCATCTTGCATGCTCAGAGCATAAGTAAGGTGCTGAGACACGTAGTTGCAGTGTTCAGACGTGCCGTTTGTGCAGCCCGGCAGCACAGCTTGGCAGCTGCAGCATGTTGGGGCTCTGTTTGTGAGTCACTGTTGTGTGGAGAAGGCTCAAAACAGCTTCAAACTGGAAACTAAACTAAAAACAAAAGTCATTGTGCGGGAAACGTGGAGTTTGCAGGGCCCCCTGCAGCAGGAGTCCCCAGCACAGCGCTGGCAGCATGCATGCCTACCAGAAAGGCCCCATCATCGGCGAGGGCACGTATGGATCCGTGATCTGTGCCACTCACAAAGACAGTAACAGGCAGGTGGCTATCAAGAAAGTGCGGCTCAGCAGCAATGGCAAGGATGGGGTCAACATGTCAGTGCTGCGGGAGCTCAAAGCACTGTGTGCCCTGGCTGCACCATGTGTGGTGGAGTTGCTGGACACCTTCAGCACCAAGAGCAGCTTGGTCCTGGTGTTTGAGTTCATGGAGTGGAGCTTGGAGGATGTCATCAGGGACAGCAGCCAGGTCCTGACCGACGCAGACATCAAGTCCTACATGCAGATGCTGCTGCAGGCACTGGTACATGTACACAGCCATCAGGCAGTCCACAGGTGAGCGCAGACAAATCTATGCATCATCATCAGGCAGGTGTGCTCGCTGAAATGTTGCAGGATGGATTGAAAGTCTTGCAGTTGTCTTTGCTGGCAGCACCATACTTGTCTGTTGTGGTGCTCAGTGATGCTGCTCAATTGGTGGAGCTGCTGCCTTTGCCGATGCAGTGGAAGTAGCGCATGTTTGTGGCACAGAAACATTGCGTTATTTGTGTCCATCTGCAGGGACATCAAGCCAGACAATCTCCTGATAACCAGTGACGGGCACCTGAAGCTGGCAGACTTTGGGCTGGCAAGGTGGGCAGAGCTTGTCTGGTTGTGCACGTAGCAGCTCTGCATCGTCCAGCAAGGCCCCTTGACCGTTTGTGTACAACCTAGCAACAGGTCCCACAGCATCATGGAGAGATTACCTGGCCTGTCCAACGATAAGAGCAGAACAAAGCACATGTGCTGAGGTCGGGTCGACTGTGTTTTGTGCTGGCCTGCAGGTTTCTCGGCAGCCCTACAGACTCGCCAGACAGCATTGGCAAGATGACTCCACAGGTGTTTGGCCGCTGGTACCGCCCTCCCGAGCTGCTGATGGGCAGTAGCACATACAGCTACGGGGTCGACATGTGGGCAGCAGGGTGTGTGCTGGCAGAGCTGCTCCTACGCAAGCCCTGGTTTCCCGGCAACTGTGACATGGACCAGTTGGACCGGATCTTCAAGGTGAGCTTCACACTGCACCAGCAGCGGGCTTTCCTGCAGTGCCTATGACCCAACAAGTGCACATGGCTTTTCGCAACATCATGAATGTGACACGCGTCCCCAGATAGTCAAAACCTGTCAGCCTTGTCACCCGCGCTGACAAGCTGCTTTGGCACAGCAAGCTGGCAGACCCACTCTCCTGCTACGCCCTGTGTGCTGTACATCACAGGTGCTGGGAGTTCCTACCCTTGACATATGGCCTGGCTATGCTGACCTGCCTCACCGAATTGACTTCAAACCAGCACGCGGGCAACCACTGCAGCAGATTTTCAAGGAGGTGTGTACTTGCAGCAAGAAGGGCTTGTGGTCATGCCCTGAAGTTGTGTAGTCTGGCACTGTGTGTGCTTGGTTCAGCAGTATGCATCACACCTCTTGCACTTTCAGGCATGTATAGCACCTGTTGGGGACCATCCTGCTGGAGCACACCCACACTCTCTTGTTGCTCCTGCAGGCATCCCCTGGTGCCCTGGACTTGTTGCAGCGCCTCATGGCGTTTGACCCAGGGCAGCGCATAACAGCAGCAGAGGCCCTCACACACCCCTACTTCAGAACCATGCCCGCGCCAACACCGCCCGCACAGCTGCCCAAGCCTGCAGCCACAAGGTAAGCTCGACGTCACACATGCCTCAAGTCATGCAGCTTGCGTGTCAGCAGTTGTATTTGTCAGTCGAGGGTGTTGTGCCTTGCTGGTTCTGCATGGCCAGCACAATTGCCTCTCATCCTGTTCCCAGCCTTTCTCTTTCCTGCACCTCGCTTTTCTGCATCGTTGACAGTTTGTGTGCCCTGTCCCTTGCCGTATGCAGGCTCAACAGGCTGGGCCTGTCCAGGGTCCCTGCAGTCATCCCAGACATGCTCATGCCCCACAGGCTGCAGCAGCAGCAGCAGGGCTTCTCCACCGCAGGCGTGGCAGCAGCAGGCTGGGCAGACTCAGGGGAGCCTGGGGAGGCTCTCCTGGTGCACCAGCAGCAGCCGGTTGCAAACCATGCTGGCGCAGCAGGCAAGAGCGGGCTAGGGGCACATGTCAGCACAAGGCAGGCCAACGCCGGCAGCAGCACCAGCAGGCTGCTGGCGTTCTCTGACGCACCATCATTCTCAGGACGGTTCCTGGGCATGGGGCAGGGCCTGCTCCCCTCGCAGCACCCGCAGGAGCAGCACCTTCATCAGCGGCAGTCAGGCGGCCAGCAGCAGCAACAGCGGCCGGCTGTGCACTTTGCAGCTGACGTCCATGATGCAGAGGGCGAGCAGGAGGCTCCATGGAAGGGCCGCCTCAGCTTTTCAGGCATACTGGATGAGCCCACGCCACCCCCTGCCCGTGGCAACCCCAGCACAGCAGACGCCGCTGCTCCAGGCGATGAGAACACTTTGCCAGCTGGACTTGCAGGACTGCCAGCAGCAGCAGCAGGCAACCAGCAGCAAGCCGCGCACAGGCGGCCATCGCCAGTCAGCAGCCATGGTTGTCAGCAGCAGAAGGGTGCTGTTGCAGGGAGCTCACAGGCCAATGGCAGCAGCCAAGCCCTGAGCAACCTGCGGCCGCCCTTACACCCCAGCGCAACCCCTGTGCACCTTCGCACAGGCCAGCAGGCATCGACAGCAGCCCTGGGCAGCGGGGGTGAGCGGCAGCGGCAGGGCGGCGCAGTGGCAGCAGACTCTGCAGGAGGTGTGTTGGCTGGCAGGCAGAGGCGCGGCGTATCTGACCTGTCTGCATCGTTGTCCAGTGCAGCTGCGGCTGGCGCTGGCACTGCAGCTGCCGGGGGGCCCTCTGCTGTTGCCGGTCTGCCCAATCCTCTGGCTCCACTGCTGGGAGGCCTGGCGTGGCAGATGCCCCGGTTTGCCCAGAAGCAGCAGCAGCAGCAGGTGCAGCTTGGCGTGTCAGAAGCAATGGGTCAGCAGGGGCTAGCAGGCTCGGGCACCTGCCATGCAAGCACGCCAGCAGCCGGAGCTAGCCGCAGCGGTGGTGTGATGGAAGATGGCATGTGTGGTGTGGACGCAGACGGGGTGTGTCCTATGAGTCTCAGCACTAGCGCCTGCAAGCGAACCAGGGCAGTGTTCGAGACCGAGGCAGCGGCAGGAGCAGCAGCAGGGCAGGCAGGAGCAGGTGCAGACCAACCGTGCGGGGATGTTGCCACGCTGAGCAACGAGCGCAGGGTGGTGCGGGGCAGGCGCAGCAGCATCAACTCCGGGTGCTGCAGCATGGAGACAGACACGCTACATAATGCAGCAGATGCCCGGCACCCCGGGTGCCACTTTGCAGGGCAGGGCATGCAGGCAGCACAGGGCGGCGGCCAGCTGTGTGCAGACGACCGCAGCATGAGCATCACTTCGGACTGCATGCATGCTGCAGCTGCTGACGCCATGGCCGGCGCACAGTGCCAGCAGCAGCAGCAGCACCCCGACCACACTCAGCAGCAGCAGCGGGAGCTTCAGGAGGCTGCCGACATGCCGCCTCCACATGCGGTGCAGCCCAGGCCATCGTCAGCAGTGGCGGTAGCGACGGCTGCAGGGGGCCACCCCAGAGATCCGTCTGTCGGCTGGTCGGGGGCTCTTCCTGCCTATGCCGACCTGGATGCAACTGGTGATCACGGCCCAGGCAGCAGCAGCATGATGGGCGGCAGCAGCACAGCAGTGCCTGACACTTGCGGCAGCACCTGCCCCATGAGCCTGGACCACAGGTCCGGCACGGCCCACTGCAGGTCCCACCCGGAGTCCCAGCAGCGCACGGCCCAGGGGCCAGGCAGCAGCAGGGGGCTTCAGCAGGACCCCCAGGCCACAGGCAGTGCTGGGGGCCAGCCACCTGCCTCTTTGGATGGCCTGGACAGCGGGGACCTTGTCACAGGGGGCAGGCCGCCAGCCAACGAGCTGCGGTCCATGGACCCTGCTGAGCTGGCAGAACTCGCCAAGTTCTGGAGGCCACGCCTGGACTCTGCGGAGCGGCGGTACCTGCGCTGCAGGACCATGCAGCTGGGGGAGGCGCTGCTGCAGGTATGTGCTGGTGCCCTGCGTGGTTCGGGCCTGCGGGGGTGGTGCTGGTGCCGTGCATGGGGCAATCACATGTTGCAGGCAAGTGGCGTTGGCCCTGTGTGATGCTGGTGCACAAGCAGCTGGTGGGAAGGGCAGTGCAGTTGTTTGCCTGTATGCTCGTGCCCCTTCACGCTGATCAATGGGTGACGTGTTCTTGAAGTACTAGTTGTCAATGCATGACACACCACTCTGTTGACGACCGGTTGCATGCACTGGCAGATCATAAAATCATTAATGTTTGCAATTGTTGGCATGCACTGCTTGCAGGCCAGCCAGCCAGATGACCTGGAGGAGGATCCTGAGTACCACCACTTCCCTGGCATGGGCGACAGCCCCCCTGGTGGCCGCGGCCTGTTTGACACACCAGCCAAGGCCCACTCGCCCATCGCACACGCCGTGCAGCAGCTGCCAGAGCAGCACAGACTGCAGCCGCAGCAGGCGCACCACCTCTCCTGGGACCAAGCCCAACAGCAGCAGCTGCAGCAGCAGCAGCAGCATGGCAGGGAAGGGGCAGGTGTGGGCCTGCCATGTGGCACCTTCTTCCCCTCTGCTGACCCATCAGCTGCGCAGGACTCTGGTCTGGAAAGGGTTGCAGCGGGCAGGGCTGGCTCTTGGGTGGCTGCCGGCAGCAGTGTCGTGGCCAGTGGGGACGGCGTCGGTGGCGGCGGTGGTGGGGCTGGGGCGGGTGGTGGTGGCGGTGTTGCGGGCCTTTTGGTCCAGGACGCGGCCTTGCCTGATGATTTCGCACCAGCGCAGCAGCAGCAGCTGGACTCGGAGCTTGAGCCACGTGGTCCTGGTGTTGCTGCCAGCGCAGCAACCTTGACTGCAGCGTGATCAGGTTTCTTGCATTTCTTGTACAGGTTTTCCCCTCGGCCAGGGTCCTGTGAGTACACTGTCTGCCGTTATGCAAGTAGTTGGTGCTGATCCTTGTAGCTAGCAATCTACAGTATGGATGCATGTATCCCTCAGGGGTAGGGTTCCTGACAAGCATTTGGCAATACGCCCGCGACCTCCAACGTGTGATGTCTGCTTCTGACATGCAGGGTGTGACTAAAAAGTCATGAACCCTCCTCGTGATTCGCCTCCCATGCAATCAACCCGTGATCCATGCTTGACTTGTGATTGTTTTCACTGGCACTGCCGATTACTACTTGCGCCCCAGCAGGCGTGCTGGCACCCTGCTGTGGTTTTGGCGCCGTCACATAGGCATTCTTTTGGCAGTACCCCTCCAAGCTTTGGCCTGAGGGTAAGGTTGAGGCTGCCGCAGATTTTGCTTGACCCACGTGGCCGCATCCGGCAGCTGGTGTTTGTTGATGACCTGTTTTTGCAGGAGCGAGAGTAGTAGTCTGTTTGGTCGATGATGCAGATGGCTTGTAGCTGGCAGCAGGCACATTGTTTGGCGCGTGCACATCTTGAATACATCTCCTGATTCCCAGCCTGGCAGTGCGATCTGGACTTGGACTGAGGGGTTTTGGGCAGTTACCAATGCACTGTCCGAAGTTCAGACACGGGTTCACCCAGACTGTTCCTGCCAGGCTGGCATGCTGGCCGCAATTGAAGTTAGCGATTGCGGGTGGCATGATGGTAATGCAAGGCTGAGTGAACAGCAGGGCATCAGTAGTGTGCGTCACGAGGCAGCCCTGCAACTGACTTGCACACAGGCTGTTGTCACCTGGGAAGCAGTTGACAACGGCATGTTCTTGGGCAACGGTGGGCACCACACGCCTTACAAATCTCCTGCGAGTGCTAGGAGACAGCGCATCAGTTTCCTTTTCAACAACAACAATAGAAAATTTTGATCTTACGCCAAGATGGCGGGCTATGGCTATGTCGGCAATGACGTCGAGACGGGGCTGTTTGATGACAAGATGGCGCCGAGCTATGAATTTGCAGAAAAGGAGGTATGGTACTAAAGGAATCTTTGGTATGCAGCGGTCGTGTGCTGACAGAGTGGCACCTCTGCCACCCTGTCACCCTGCCTGCTACATTGCTACTGCTTTGATTCTCCGTGGCCTTGTCTGTGCAGGTTCGGCTTGGTTTTGTGCGGAAAGTTTTTGGTGAGTAGTGTTGGTGCATGTTGAAGTGCATGATCAAGCGAGTGCAGGCAGCCTGAGCTTGATTTTGTTGTACAGCAGCTTCCAGCAGCGTCCAGCTCAGCTCTCCATGCAGGGCACATGTGCACCTTGGCAGGCTTCAGTGCCCCTACTGAACACTGGGTTCAGCAGTTGATACATCAGCGTGATGCTGTGTAAACAGTTAACATGCTGATTGCAACTGCATGCTGCCACAACCTCTGCAGGGCTTCTGACTTTGCAGCTTGCCATCACAGCAGCAGTCACAGCAGTGTTCTGCTTGTCAGCGCCAGTCAAGACCTTTGTCTGGTCCAACCCATGGACCTTCTGGACCCCTTTCGCTGCTTCTTTGGCGCTCGTCGTCTTCCTGTCGTGTTCAGAAACAGCCCGCCGCAGCCACCCCACCAACTTGATAGTCCTGCTGCTGTTCACGGCATGCGAATCAGTCCTGGTGGGGACGATCTCCGCCATGTACGACACACAGGTGGTGCTGCTGGCAGCAACCATGACAGTCGGCATCACAGCGTGCTTGACCCTGTATGCGCTGCAGACAAAGCGGGATTTTACAGCAGCAGGAGGGTGAGTGACAGTGGTGGGCAGTTGTGGGCAGACAGGGGGAAGACCTTTTGTGAGGGGCAGGATGGTAGCGTAGACACCACGTGAAGGCAACTTGCAGGGCTGGCGTGTTCAGCTGTATGAGAGTGCCCACCCACAATCGGCAGTGACAGTTGGGCAACTAGGGGGCAGCATGATTTTGCAAGGCAGTTTGCTGGGCAGAGTTGTGCTGCTTGAGCTGTTGCAGTCCCTTGGTGTATGAGGAGCTTGAATGTTAGGCTTGTTGTGAGTTGTGCTAGTACCTACCTGCTTGATTTTTGTGGTGTCCTGTCCTCCCTGCACCTATATAGAGCCTGCCTCTGCACACACTTACAAGCTGAACACCCCGCTCCTGCCGCTCTTGCCTGCCACCCTGCCACCCGCTGTTTGCTGCTGCAGCATCCTGTTCTCCCTGCTGTTTGCACTCATAACAGCAGGCATCCTGTCCATCTTCTGGCACAGTAAGGTGGTCAACATCGCTATCTCGGGCATCGGAGCAGCAGTGTTTGCCTGCTACATCGTGTTTGATGTGCAGTTGATGATGGGTGGCGGAGCCTACAGCATCGAGCCAGACGAGTATGTGTTTGCAGCTATCAACATCTATCTGGTGAGTCTGGGGTAAGGTTCGTTGGGGAAAGGTTCATTGCGGAAAGGTTCATAAGAATTAGGCGCCATGGTGCAGTCGGCTACGTCTCGAGCCATCACCAGTTGTACCCCAACCCCACTATCCAGCTTTAGCAGAACCTGCAGGGCACCGCTGGCCTCTCCTGCACATGCAAAGAGACTGCGTTGCTTCTGTGGCAATGCTTCAGCACATGAGCCACTGCATCACCCTAGTTGCACCGTGTTGTCCACAGCCTGCAGAGCCCTTACCAGTAAATGGATGTTACATAATTTACCACATCACTCGGAAGTTGGGCCAGGAGTAGGTTGCAGAGGAGCGCCTGACAGCGGGCACCCTTGGCCTGCTGCTCCTGCGCATTTTGTGTGTGATGAAAGCTCTGTTCGTCATCCTGCCATGGCTTGCATCACCTATTGTGTCACTCTGTGCGGCGTGCCCTGCTTGTGCACCTGCAGGACATCGTCAACCTGTTTCTGTATCTCCTGAGGTTGCTGCAAGAGATTCAAGGCAACAACTAAGCAAGGCGGAGAGTAGCAGAAGGGCATGCCGCACAGGACGCAGCAGCATGCGGCTGGCAGCAGCACCGGCCACGGCTCTGGGCAGGGAGGTGCTGGCTGAGGCCGCTTGCTTGCGCAGTTGTGATATGGTTTGAATGAAACGGGGTGCTGGGATCTTGGGCCTTCGCCTTTGTGATCGTGTTGATGTTGGGTGGTCTGTACAGCAGGCAGGTCACTTATGCACCTTTGCTGCATGCTGGCTGTGTGCGGTTGGATTGTACGGATTACAGTGCTGCAACTGTTCAGGCAGTTGGTTGGCGCGGTCAAGTGATGGTGTTCATGTTGGTGGGCGTCATGCAGTGCTGCTTCGTTGCTGATACGTGAGCATATTCACCCACCAGCAGCGGTTGCTGGTTGGTGGAAGGACTCAAGCTGTCACATTTGTTGGTTCTGGATCACCGTGATTGGTGCCTCGGCACATTATGCGTTTCGCCAGTATGTGATGGTAAGGCTGCTGCTGAAGTGGCTGGTGTGTAATTGTTTGTGATCTTTGGGCAAAGCAACATGTGCATACGGTCGCCACGACAGATGTGAACTGCAGCTGAGGCAAACCCATGCGACGTGCATGAAGCAGCACCAGATCTTTGGGCACAGCTGCCCTCTGTGACCATCATGGCCCACCTCTGTTACCATCAGCCCCCCTCAACCTGCCCCAAGAGGTGTGGGATATGCTCACATCTGATCTACAAGCATTCAGGACCGGTGGTTGGTTGGCACAACCTGGTCAACTAGCCAGGAGCCCTGCACGCAGCTGCTAGCAAACACCCTCTCTATGACATGGCAGTGCTGAGACAAAGAAAGCTGCATCCGATACTGGCAGTAAGCAACACCAATGAACGTCACAGATGCCAGCAGCCAATCAATACTCGGACTGTCGAGCTGTTGTATGTTGTGGAGTACAAATGTCAGCGGCGCGGCCATGCGGCCGTGCGACTGACAGCAATCGGTACGGACAGTCAGTCACACGGCCTCAACACAATTTTGTTTACAGCAGTCAAGAGCCACCGCTTAGCACCATGCATGTGCAGCCTACTGGCTGCATGTGCAGCCTACTGGCTGCAGCAGCCAAATTAGTGTGGCTGTGCATGCGTACAATGTACAAATTGCCAGTGGCACATCATACTGCAGTGCATGTGCAGCACAAGGCAAAACACGGAACAACAAGCTGTTGCAAAAATCTATGCTGCTGATGACGTCATCACCAGGGAGTGCCAAGCCAATAGGGCCTCAACCTGAGGCTGAAAAATAGCGAATGCCCCACCAAATGCCTTGCTGACTGAGATCTCTGTCTCAAGATGCCCTGTTGGTGCAGCAGGGCACGCCTGTCGGCTGGACAGCCCTGTTCAACCAGGCGCCTTGCTCAGCTTGTGAAAACGTGTGAAAGCAGGCGGCCTGCTGAAACGCACACACCTCCGCTACGCTGCTGTCTGGAATGCAGTCCTACCATGCCACCACTAGCCTGCATGTAGGAAGGCGTAAGTGCTCAGCCGGCTGCTCGCGACAGCACAGCTCGTGCTGCCGGCACTGCAGCTCCTGCTGCCGCCAATGCTGCCCCTGTGGATGCTGCAAAGCCACAGTGCCGTGCTTTCAGCATGCGTCTGCAGCCATGTGTCATGCCGTCAGCGGCGCTGATGCATCCCCGGGACAGCCCCACGCCCAGCAAAACCCACACCCTGGTCACACTCAGAATCAATGGCTTGCTGCCCAAGGAAGTGGTTGACCTTCAGGGGCTGTACCGTCAAGTCAGGTCGCAACCTGCTCCACCCGGGTTTGTACCGGGCCGTATTGTGACCGAAGATGTGCTTGTTGAGCTGCAGGAAAACAGGGCCGTGCCCGTGGTTGCGCACGTACGCTTGCTTCCCTCGCGTCTCGGGACAGGCGTGGTGTACGATGCAGTGCACCATCTCGTGACCCACGGTGTGCGCCAGCCACGACAGCTTGTTCGTGCAGTACACTCCGTCAGCCTGCAGCGGGACGCGCATCGAGGGACCCCTGCGCCAGCTGGGCCTGTAGAAGAAGACGGTGTTGGTCGCAGGTTCGAACCCGGCTGTCGCGTGGCGACACAAACGCGCGTCACAGTCCCCAGCCTCCTCGGCAGTGAGCCGCTTGTCTTGGACGACATATGACGGCCCGCACACCTCTGCGAAGCTTCCGCTGAGGAAGGTTGCGTCGATCACGTCAGCCAGCTGATGCAGGCGGCGGGGGGTCATGTCTGCAACATGCAGACATGCACACAAGCAGGCGAGCAGGGGCAAGGCAGCCGCAGCAAGAGCAAACAGTCAGCACAAATGGATCAACACGGCAGAATCACGTCCCGATCCTGTCGAACTCTGCCGCTCATCCACTGGCATCGCACGGCGGCAGTGGAGCTGACTGCCTCTGCCCAGAGCGCACGGCTGATATGGCCGGGAACATGCATACAATTGCAACGGCTCGTTGCGCAAAACACGTGCACTATGCGGCACCTCACACTTGCTCCCTGGCACCAGTCATGTTTACTGCACACAGCTGCAGCCACGGCAACACAGTAACACTCACGCGCACGCATGCATGCTCTCCAACATTCGCCACATGCAACCTCGCAGTCCTCATGTCAGCACACCCAGGTACAGGACCCCAGCGCCACTCACAGTCAGCGTCAAAGTCCAGGTCCCAGCCGCCTCCTGCAGGCTTTTGTGCGGCACGCAGCACTTGCAGCCAGCGCACACGGGCCTGCAAGCACAGCAACAACACACGTGCGGCCAGGAAGGCACATGCAGTAGTACTGGATGTTGTTTCGTTTTTGCCAGCAGCAGCTAAGACTGTATTGGACTTGGCAGGGTACCATGGTGGCGTCAGGGTTGCTCTGGTCGCCAGGGCACACAGCATGCGCAGTGCATGCTGCTGACAGCATTGTACCTCTCTGAAGAATGTTGTGGCCCTGACTGCGCCATAGTCTGCCATTGCCTCTGTGGCACGTCATACTCGTGAAACTGCTGTGGTGGCAACGCAAGCTGCCGAAACAGAGCTGCTGAAAAGCTGCCTGTGAAGCTGCATGTGCCTCAATTATGGGTTTCAACACCACTGCATACGTATCCGGGGTCCCACATCACGTGCCAAGCCCTTGATTTTTGATCTGTTAGACCACGGCTGGACATGCATGTGATCATAGTAGGCAGGGGCCTATGTGATGGAGACAGAGCCCAGCGGTACAGATGCATGTGCAACACATGGACGGTCGCAAGCTCCGAGTCCCCTGCTGCTTGATTTGTGATCACCTGCAGCTTACTGCTGTACTTGGGAGTCAGTTTGAACGCCATGCGCAGGCAATACTCCTTCTCCGCATGCTGGCCAGCCGCAGCAGCACCTGGCAATGTTTGCTGCTGCTGTTGCTGCTGTTGTGGATCAACAAGTGGCTTCTGCAGGGCTGGCAATGCGCCGGTACCCGAGCTACGTCCAGTGCTGATTGACGTGAGCCACTCCCACAACATGTGTCCCTGCGTTCGTGTTTCTGGAACGATCACAGCTGCTGATCCTGCATAGCTTCGCACACATACGGCGTGCGTTTGCAGCGCACTTACGTTGCAGTTCAAACGTAGCTGTAACGAAAGTATGCTTTGGCAGCTCAACACCAAGGAGACACAGGACAGTCTGGCTGAGCCATGACGAAGGTTGGACTTGACTAAACTTGAACTTCATAAGCTCGTACTTGCAGTTGCGCCCTGACCACCCTGAGGGTCTCCTGTATCTATCTGACAGAGCTTGAGGCTGCACGTTGAGTGCATGCGCTCATTGAGAGTTTCAAGGTATCAGGCACCCTCCAGTCACTGAGTGCTGTGCTGCCCAGGTCATGCATGTTGAACAGCCATTGCAAAAGCAACTCGCCGCTGCAAAACAAGACAGAAGCAACGGGGTTTTAACGCCTCCTGCCTTGCAGGCTGCTTGCTTTGACTGTCAGTGCAGCCTGCACGATGCAGCTTGCTTCCAAGGTCTTCCAAAGTCAGTGATGGTGTATTGCCTCGAGTGCTGAAGGGATTCTGAGCAGTTTTGCGCATACTCAGGTAAAAGATGAATACGAAAACAGGAGGACACACTCCATGCGTTCTTATGGCATCTGCTGCACACCTGCAGGCTGCACGGATCCAAGGTTTTCATCTGGGCCCAACAACGCCGGATACAACGTCTCACACGCATAGAACCACACACAACGAGGCATCAAACCAAAATATTGTGGTCATACATTATCAACCCACCAACAATGGCCTGCGTGCTACAGTAGATCTGTCTCATATCGAGACTTGGCTGCATCGTGCAGGTGCTGCCCGCCAACGCGCTTTCCAGTCATTTCCAAGTACTCATTTCAATGTGTGCATTGCAGGTTTGCTGTTTTTGTCAGTGGGTCAACTGCGTCGTGTCAGGTCAGCACTGCAATTGTGTCCGCGCACGTCTACGAATGCTGTTAATAGGTCATTGAGTAACGTGCTTGCCTTCTTTGTAGCCGCAGATGCACAATCTGACCTTGGCGTGCAGTTGGAGTTCAAAAACCTGACTCTCGTATCCCCCCGTGAACATGCTTCGTTGTTGCGGGCGTTGCCAAGCGGCAATGAGCTCAGATCTTGCGTGATTACAACGTTTCAAAGCTTCAAACATTGCTCTCTGGCGAACTGAGCATATTTTCGCTAACCTGATCCGACAGCAAACTACAACAGTAGAGCGCTCTGACTGTTGCACCCCAGATGACCTGTCAAAGCTAGGGCATCATGTCTGACCCTGCTTTGAGTCAATTAAGAGATGATGCACTTACTATGTTGGTCCTGTGGGCCACTACGCAAGAGTAAGGGGCTTGAACTGCTGCTACTGCTGCTGCTGCCTTGGCACAGCTACTGCTGCTGCTGCCAGTCAACCCCCTAACCCCCACCTGACTCACATCTGCCACTTTTTTGTGCCTTGCAGGTATAGTGCGGTGAGTTGTTAAGGGCTAAAATTACTTCGAAAAGACGTCTGAATACATGTACGCCAAAGTTTCCCACCCTTTCTGGGCCACATGCCAAGGCGCTGTTGTGTGGTGCCTGCTGTTGCGCGTTGCACCCGCTTTGCATCACACATGCCCTGGCACCTGCCAGGTGTCGACGGGGCATGTATCATGCTTTATCCAGGGAGTTCTGCTCCTGTTTGTCAAGGCTGTGGCTGTTTCCTGCACTCCAGCCCGTCCTTTGCAAGCACTGCTCCGTGGACAAACCTATGTTTGTTTCAAGCTTTTGCGCTCGACTTGAGCCCTAGAATCTTGCATCCAAGTACCCACCCCCTTCATAATTACCCATCTTCACGGGACGTAATCATCAGGGCCTTTACGCGGGCATGCGCATGCTGTTTTGGCATGTTTTGTGGGCCCTGCCTGCTCCAGCCATGCCAGCTGGCACTGTGCGTTGCTGTCCCCGGCCTGCTGAGGTTGCCGCGTCCACACTGCAGTCACTCATTACACCCTTACGTCCCTGAAGCAAACCAGCCTTGCATTGCTTGCATATTTGTGGAAGTTTCTCTCCTTTGCAAGGCCAGGGCCCTGGTTGGTCTCACTCTTTGTATGGCAGCTTGCATGTGCTGCTGTGCACACGCATGCCACTGCATCACAGATGTGGTTCAACTGCAGCCCTGGCATACCTTCTCTTGCGCACTCCTGAACCCAGCATACCCAACATACCATGTTGCATAGCCCACACCGTGAGCAAATGCACTTGACACGACACGTTTGATGATGCTCATGGTGCTTGGGGGTAGGGAGGGCCAGGCGCAGTCATGCAGCATACCCCCCCCCAGAAACACACACAATTTGGGACGCATTTTGACTCTCAACACACCCTCTTCCACCCCCGAGCGTCTGGCCTGCAGGACATTGGGAAGCTGTTGAAGCAGTGGGGCAGTCCGTCAATGGGCACAGCCACCTGTGCCGCCCTCCTCTCCATGCACACACAGTCATGTTCTGCTAGCTTGCAACTCGCATCCTTACTCTCAACACTCCAATACCTGCTCCCCCCCTAACACACACACACGCTGTGCAGGACATTGAGACGCTGTTGAAGCAGTGGGCTTCCACCTTTGACATCAGTGACATAGACCTCAACCAGCGCCTCAGCGATGCAACCAGCGGGGACCTGCAGAGACCGCCAGACAGGTACATGCGCTTGTGCTGTTACCAGCGCCGTGTGTGGCGAAACGGGGTTGGCAACCAGGGTATGCAAAGGGGATCAGCAGCAAGCAAAGGGAGCTGTGTATGGTTGCATCTTTGTGCATCCATCGTGTCTGTGCGCATTCATTTGTACTGGATCAGCACACACACTGCAGCATGCCAAGTTACTGCACCAATGTACATCAGGGCACCAATTGATGGATTCTCTTGTGCTGTAATGTGCTGTGCTGTACTGTGCTGTCCCCCCTTGGTACGTCTTGTGCCTGCAGTCGGACCGGTTTGGAGTTCCAACTGCAGGAAATCCAGCATATGGCAGCAGCGGCGGCAGCAGCAGCAGCAGCGGCAGCAGCGGCAGGTGGCGGCGGTGGCCGGCAGTACAGCAGCGGCAGCAAGCGAGCAGCAGACGATAGAGGGGGCAGCGGGGACGGTAGTACGGCAAAGCGCTTCAAGGTTTGTTGCTTGCGCACACCTAAGTCCTGCTATCCATCCTGCAGGGTGCCGGGCCTGCACTATGCGTTGCAAGGCAGGCAGAGGCTGTCAAAGGATAGGACAGGGTGGCTGCTTGTGTGTATACCACAGTGCTCAAGATATATGCAGCTCAGTGTCAGCAGCCGCAGCAGGGCAGCATATGCATGCCTTCTGATCCAATCCTGAATCGTCCAGGTTGCTTTCCAGTGATCATGCGTGTACAGTGTGTTTGTCTGCCATCTCCCCGAGCTGAACAGGTCCCCCTGGCCACTTATGGTCCCCATCTGCTGCACCTGTACCTGCTGCTGGCACGGAATCACTCGTCACTCTCTGCAGACAATGCCTGCCGAGATCGGCACTGGCGACCTGCCCTTTGCAAACATCGGGCCAGCCATAGGGCGCAAGGTGAGGGCCAGCTGTGTGAGGGCAGCTGTGTGACTTGCCAGTTTTTTCCTTCACAAATCGACTTGGCAGTGCCTGACAGCTAGGCCAGGCGCCTGCAGTCTTGCCCACAGGTTTGGCTTGCACCTTGCATTGCAACCAAAGCAGCCAATGCAGGCCAAAGACTAGGACTCACCTCACAGTACCCACATGACGAGCACAACTCACTGTGCAACAACATAATCATGCTTTTTGCATGATGAAACCAAAGAAAAAGTATCGAGGCCAACCGAACAAGAGAGGAATTTATGATGCATGATCATGTGTCCTGTGCTGGCCAATGCAGGCCAAGGACTAGGACTCACCTCACAGTACCCACATGACGAGCACAGTTCACTGTTGTCAAACATAACCACGTGTGACTAACACTCCCATCATCATGTGTCCTGTGCAGGTGTTGCGCTACTGGCCGAAGGATGCAAACCGCAACAAGGGCGACCCCTGGTTCACTGCTGTTGTCACAGGTGGGTGTAGGGTGCTGCTGCTGGGGTGGGATGAGCAGGGCGACGGAGCGACTGCATGCAAAAATAGGCAGGCTGGCCTCTGGTCAAGATGGGGTGGTTGGGGGCCTGGCGTCCATGTCGTCATGCTTTGCAAGGAGTTAGAGCGAGAGTGGTTTTTGGCGGGCAAGCTCATGACACAGCTGCGGTCAACATGCGTGCCATCGGTAGCCTCCATTTCCGGAGCCTTTCACACCACACAAGCATGTGCACGCCTCGCAGACGCCTCTTTTGAATTTTCCCACTCTTCACATGCCCCTCTCACTCTTCCGTCATGTGATGTCACACTTACGTCATGTCACACTTGCACCATGTCACACTTTCAGACTATGAGGAGGACTCGGGCGCCCACATCCTGACGTACCAGTTTGGGACTCAGAAGGAAGAGAAGGAGCGGGTGGCGCTGTCCCTCAAGCGCCCCGACGAGCTGCAGGTAAGCGGCCACTGTTGCTGCCACAGTCCTTTGTGTGTGTCCGTGGTGCGCTTGTGCCATTGGGGTTGTGACTTGGGGTGGCGCTGTTTTGAGCGCCTCGACGAGCTGCAGGTGACTCCCATGGTGTGCTTGCCGTGCCACCCTGTGTGTGAGCTCCTTCGTGTGGGCTCCTCTGTGTTGAGGTTTGTGACTTTGTGTGTTTGTAGTCTTGGCATGCATGAGAGCAAGCTGCAGGGGTGGTGCTGTCCCTCAAGCGCCCCGATAAGCTGCAGGTGACCGTTGCTGTCGCTGTTACAGTCCATTGTGTGTGTGTGGTCTTGGCATGTCCGTGAGCAAGCTGTGGGTGACTCCCGGGCTCCCGGGCACTCCTGTACTGCTGCCACTGATGTACTGCTGATGTACTGATGTACTGCTGATGTACTGCTGATGTACTGCTGCTGCGGTTGCTGCGGTGCAGCTGACGGATGATGTGCTGGACCTGCTGGAGTGGTATGCAGACCCAAAGAAGCGGAAGAAAAGCAGCGCAGTCGAGAAGTCCGCATTCCTCCGCAAGCAGTATCAGGTGGGGGACCCATACCCACCCACACCAACGCACGTTGTGTGTATGCCAGATGATGATGTGTTCCTGTACCATGTGACATGCTCATTCCTCGGGCCCATGCATCTCTGCGTACCCTGTCAAGGCTTGGCACCGTTGGCACAGACAGCGTCCTGTGCTTCACCAACGTTACACTTTGTCTACATCTGACCACGTTCATGAATAGCACACTTGAGCTGTGTGCATGGGTGCAATTTCTGTGTCTGTGTGTGCGGTGTGACCTCACCACAACATTCCTGTGTACCCTGCTGTACTGCCGCCCTGCTGTACTGCCGCCCTGCTGTACTGCCACCCGGCTGTACTGCCGCAGGCAATACACGGCAGCAGCGCCTCCCGCTACAAGGGTGGCTCGAAAAGCAGCGGCAAGGCGCACAGCAACTCTGCGCTCAGCAGCGGCTACTCCATGTAGCCGGCAGCCCAGCAAACAGTGGTGTAGCCTTTCCGGCAGCAGCAGCAGCGGACTGGGTGCCGGCAGCAGCAGTAGTGTGCCCTGTGCTGGCGGTAGCAGTCACCTAGCGCTGGTGACAGCAGCAACAGCAGCAGCAGCAGCAGGTGCAGGGCGCAGTTGTCATTGCGGCAGCAGTGCACCTTTCTCATTGGCAGCCAGCAGCAACAGCAGTACCTTGTTTGACGTTAGCAGCAGCATCAGCAGCATGTAGGTGCCTCCTTGCTGTCCGCAGCAGCCTGTTTGGCAGCAGCAGCAGCAGCAACAACAGCAGCAGCATTGCCCGCCCTGTCAGCTGCAGCAGCACCTCGATTGGCAGTAGCGGTATGCTGGGTGTCCTCTTCCTGTGAGGCAGGTCAGGTCAGTATTTGCAGCACAGTATGTACCAGAGTTTCAGCTGCAAACACTGCATTCCTGCTAGCCTTGAAGGTGCAGGTAGTTGCTCGGTCACAGCTGGATGCATGCGGCTGTGCGGTCGGCACATGGCAGGCAGCTTTCCAGCAGCAGCTGCAGCTTTCAACCAGCTGTAGCGGCTTTACTGAGGCAGTACGCAGTTGTGCTACTCGGATGCTACAGCCACCAAAACAAAACGATTGCTCTTGGGGTTCTTTGGGTACTGCTCTCTCTGGGGTGAGGTGGGGTAGGGTTGGGGTCGCTGGGGGTTCTTTCGCTGGCCAGAGTGTGTATATGTCTGTAGAGAGTTGTGCAGTGCAGGGCTTGAGTGCATGTGTTTCTCGGCAGCAGGCATGAGGTCTGCGGGTCTTTTGCGGTTCTGCAAAGTGCTGGGTAGAGCAGGGGGTGGTTGGTGCTGACAGGTCAACACACACATTCCGTTGCCAAGGGGCTGACAAAGCCCCCACTATCATCCAGCATGTCATGTTGGTGTGTAGCTTCAGCTTGCAGTACACTTGCAGTACATGTACTGCACTTGAGGTGCTGTGGCAGATGTCCTGAACTCCAACCAGGCACAGACGGTGCTGCTGTCCGTATTGATGCCGCATCAAGAGCGGCTGTGTGTGTGTGTGTGTGTCTTTTGATGTGGTGCATGTTGTTGCCGGGGCCTCCTCTTGTGCTGTGGCGTGGCTGTTGATGACTGTCGCAAGCCTCGAACAGCAGGCACTGCAGGTGAGAGGTACCTGTGTGTGTGCAATGCAGCAGGCATGCATGGCCTGCAGTAGTGCTGGAGTATCCCTGCAAAAGTTGGCTGTGGTGGAGCACCCTGGCAGGCAGCGTTCGATGTTTGGGTGGGTGCTGTGGGGAGCATCCCCAGCTTTGCTTGCTGCGGCGTGCTGCACCACACGCTGTTGTCATGGTGACAACACACTGTGCAGGCTGGCCTACAGGGCCCCTGGGTTAGTGCCATCAGTCATCCTGCCCTTAGCTCTTGCTGCTGCAGCAAGTGGCATCGATGGGCTCAAGCATCACGGCCTGAACTGATTGGAGCGTGTTGTTCGGATCTGGGTGTTGCAGCACGACCCCAGGCTCTGTTTGGCTGTAGCATGTACCGCCCAGCACCCTGGCGGTACATATAGTACACCATGTTACACATGGTGCTGACTGTAACATGTCGGCAATGCCTGAAAGGTGTCGGCAACGCCTCACGCAGAACGTGCAACTGCAGGAGCCTCCTGGTTTGTTGACAGACGACCGCCTAGCATCGATGACAGAGGAACATGAGTAACAGGGCCTGTGCACGCCACACGGAGTGCTGTACAGCCTTGCACAAGAGTTCTGCAGCTGTCTGTACTTCCGAAAGGTGCCAGTGACTGACTGTACAGTTGTTCCTGTAAAAGGATTTAAGGCATCTGACATTGCTTGCCGCCATACATCATACGCACTGAGAATGCAGAAAGCGGATTGGTGGGGATGCAGCCAGGCACACCAATAGATGCGCATCAACAGGAACCATGTCACAGCCGCCAACTCCACACACCATCTGTTGCATCCTGTTACATTCCCACACTGCTTGCCGCAAGTTGCCCCATCAGTCATGTGTTCTGCACATGAGCTGCAGGTTGCTGCACAAGTCGGGTGCTCTACATTATCATGAGACAGTGCAACATCCCTGGGAGCAAGTACAACACTACTCCTTGCACACTGTGCTCACAGACCTGCTGCATGCATCATGGCATGAGCCAGTGAGCTTGAGGTGGGCATGAAGCCACGCGCACAACGCCTGCTCAGCCACAGCTGAGACATCAGCCAGCTGCTGTCACTCCTGGGTGCACACAAAGGCATTGCCTCTCAATGAAACTGCAGGACTCCCACGACGCTTCCAGCCTTCAGTATACAACAGATCATTGCCCAGCTGGACCCACAGGATGCTTGTTCAGCAACCCCCTACCTGATCATCATTGCAATTCTGCACTGCAGCATGATGCGTCGGATAGACTGACACGGGTATAAAATCAGTAAACCTGCCAGAGCAAAGCAAACCAGCGCACAGAGAAGCCCAGGGCGTGCGTGGTGCAAGCAAATCAGCTGTCAGGGGACACAGCAACTCAGTCAATGGTCTCACTGGCTGCGAGGGCGATTGACCCCTGGATGTTGCAACCAGGGCGTACCGCAATGTCTTTGCAGTACGTCAGCTGTACAGGGTTCGACGTACATCCCCACCCCTGAGCAACACACCTGCTTACGAATGAAAAACATTGACCTGCGTTTGAGTGCTGCATACGCAGGAACCACACCTGAAACACAGCCACTCTCAACATGCCACATGTGGGGCCCGCAGTGGCCACCACAGCTGTTGCAAGCAGTAACAGCGCACGTAGGGGCACCACGAACCATCCCCCTTTATGCCACAACAACCCAGCAATGTACACCCAGCATTTTCACAATCAAAATGACAGCAAGGGCTTTACCAGTCATCATCCTCATCCTCCTCAGGTAGCAGCGCCAGGAGCCCCTGTAAGCTGCTCGGGTGGACCCCAACCCCACCTTGCGACCCATCCCCTGCTGCGGCCGCCCCCGCTGCTGCCGCTGCTGCTGTCTGTGCATCAGCTGCTGCACCTCCTGCTGCACACTCACCTGGAACACGCGTGTCCACATCACCCCCATGCCGCTGCTGCTGCTGCTGCCCTCCTGACGGCTCACCTGCTCCTCCAGCTGCTGCTGCTGGTCCTGCCGCTGCAGTCCCCGCTGCCAAACCAGTGCTGCCCGCCTCCCGCTGCTGCTGCTGCTGACTGCCCTGCCCCTCCCCGCCACCCTGCAGCTGCTTGGCCATGCGGTGTGTGAGGTGCTTGTGTGTGCAGGCCAGGCCCCTGGGACAGTAGCCGTCCAAAAAGTCCTTGCAGGCAGGGGCGTCTGCTGCAACCTTGATGTGCAGGTAGGGGCACGCCTGGCTGCTGCACTTGCCCTGCAACGTTTCGCACAACGTGTCTTGTGTGACATAAACACGTAGCTCGGGCACAGGCACGTGTGTATTGCAGTTGTTCGCATGTGCAGAAGGTTTGCACAGCCAGAGTGGTGCTCTGCATGACGTGCATCTTGCAGGCCTGGGACGGTTGCGGCTGATACAAGCACACCGTAAACGCACTGCGCCTTCTCTTATACAGCTCAGCCTTGCAAACAGTACACTGCGCTCAGGTTGGGTGCTGAGTGACGCGCTTCCTCATTCAAAGGTGCGTGCTGCTGCTTGTATGCCTGCGGCTGCTGGCAGTATGCTTGCAGCTTGTTCAACAGAGTGCAGCAAAGATGGCAGCCAGCTGTATTGCAACCAGTTGCTGGGCCTCACCTCGAGGAAGTAGGTGCACACAGGCATCAGCTCCCGCACAACCTGCACAGCACAGCACAGCATAGCATAGTGCAGCATATTGCACCATAGCAGTGCCACTTCACATTGTAGCAAATCCTCTCAACATAGCACATTGTGCCACCGCGCAGCGCAGCGCAAAGCGCCACTACACAGCACAGCCGACCACGAACCAATGTCGATAGCGCAAGCCGCAGCAAGAGCATCCAGTCCAAAAGCTGCATACAGCGCAAAGACTGCACATGGACGATGCGCAATGCCTGGCAACCGCAGCCTGTGGCAAAGGTGGTGGCAGCTTTAGATGGATGGTGTTCTGATGGAGGTGCTGATATTCACAACAGCAGTCACCGCGCCCACCTTGTGTTGCCGCTTGCACATGTCTCCAGCGCTGCAGCTGCCAGCCAGCCAGTGTGTGCACACAGCAACCTTTGAAGGGTCGTGGACCAGCCCACACTCGCCCTTCTGCTGCCTGCCGCACTCCCCAAACCTGCAACGGCATGACCAGGGCAAACACAGACAGACTCCTCGCGGGCGGGTCGTGTGGTTCAACAGGCGCCTGCTGTGCGCACTCAACAGAGCTGACACTCACTTCGATGCGCAGACACACAGCAGCTTTTGCAGGGTTTGGATTTGCAATCAGTGCTTGGACGATGGCAACGCCCACTCCCCAAAACAGGGCTTCTATACATGTCGGCAAAGCCCGAACCAGCATTCAAACCACACAAGCCACCCTCACCACAGTCCCAAGAATACCTCCACCTAGCCCAGGGCCCTCACCTGCAGAAGTAGAGGCACAACCCCCTGCCCCTCTTGCTGCCGCTGCCGCCTGCGCGTCGCTTGGCCGCCAACGTGCGGCGGCTGCGGGCACTGGCGGCCGCCGCAGCCGCCGCACGGGCGCTGGCCCGCCCGGCTGGCAGCCCAGCCCCTAGACTTGACATGCGACGCAGACCAGGGCTCCGCAGCAGCGGCATCTGCCCGGCTGTGGCACGGGACGGGGTGCGGCCTGCTGCTGAGCTCTCTACACCACCACCAGCAGCAGCAGCTGCGCTGCCTGCTGCTGTTAGGGAGTGCAGGCCCTTGGCGGTCTGGTAGAACATCTGCTCCCCGATCCTCACGAGCTTCAGGCTACCAGCGGGGCGGCGTGCGGGTGCAAGCCTTGGCTGGCCCGGCTTCCTACTGAGTGGCTGGACTACCTTCAGCAGCTGCTGGCGCCTTGCGGCTCCTGCTGTACCCCCCGCTGCAGCAGCTGCCGCTACCGTGGCCCCTTGCTGCAGCCGCCGCTTTGCCAGCCTCTGCTGCCGCGCATCGTGCTGCTGCTTGAGTGCTGCCGTGCGCCGCTGCTGCCGTGCTGCAGCCACTGCTGCTGCGCTGGCGACAGATGCTGCCGCTGCTTCTGCCAGGTGTGGCGCTGCTGCTGTGTTGACCCAGGTGAGGTGTGCACCCGCCACTGCTGCCTTCACTGCTGTGCGCTGCAGCTTGTTGCGGCTCTTGGCATACACCAGCTGGCAGTTGCTGTTGTTCTGCACTCAAGGCAGCACCAGAAGGTTGGTTAGGCCTGTTTTGCGGAGTCATAACTCATTCGCAAAGTGCTGACAGCAAGAGCAAGGTGTGAACTGCATGTGGTGCTGTGTGCTGACCTTAGGTGTGTCTTGTGTTTGCACACCTGCAGTGTTGATCGCTGCCATGCTCGCTAGGAGTGATAACAATAATCGAGCAGCCTTGGGCACTGCTTTTGCTTGTGACACTGGAATCACCCTGGAATCACCCTGGAATCACCCTGGAATCAAAATGCCCCCGGCTGCCATGTACTCCTGCATGCGCATGTCTTGCTGGACAAACCTGCTGGTTCAGCACGTGACTGTGTGTGGCATCGGTGCCATGACAGCATTGGCTGTAAACCTGTCCCTACCTGTGTGGGTCGAGTGATAATCTGTGTGGGCCGCAGCAGCTGCCTGCCCCTGCCTGCCCCGACACCTACTGCCTTTCTTGGCCCCCCGCCGCCTGCTGCTCCCCTGCCGCCTGCTGCTCCCCTGCCAGCCGCTGCTGCTGCTGGGCGTGGCTTGCCTCTGTGCTGTGGCACCAAGGCTTTGGCAGCAGCGATCGCAGCTGCCCTGCTGCATGGCTTCTGCGCAAATGCAGCTGAGGCAGACCCTGCTGCCCTGGGCCCCGCAGCAACAGCAGCAGCACCAGTACCAGCTGCTGCTCTGCTGGGAGCTGCAGTGACAGCAGCAGCAGCAGCAGCTGCTGCTTGCCGGAGCCCCAGCCTGTGCTGCTGCTGGGGCGGCTGAGTTGTAGGCATGCTGTGTTGCGGGTCTGAGGTGCGCGTCCCTTGTTCCGCTCCTGCAGGAGCATGCTGCTGTGCTTGCGCCTGACTGTGCGCAGTGTTGGGCTTCGCTTGTAACACCCGAGAATGCTGCTGCTGTGGTGGCTGCCTGGCTGCTGCTCCTGCTGCTGTCCCACTGTGCAGGTGACCTAGCTGTTGCCCACCCTGCTGCTGCTGCTGCTGGTGCTGTTGTACAGGCTGGGGCATGGGTCCATGCTGTCGCTTGATGCCTGGCACAACTGCACCTTGTGGAACGGACCTTTTCTGGCCGACAGCTGCAGCAGACCCAACTGGAGGCTCCTGCTGGGAGTGAACCCTAAGTTGGACCATGTGGGCCTGTGCTGCATGCAGTACAGGATGGCTGAGCAGGGGTTGGCCTGGTTGCTGGTGCGGCACATGCTGTGGTGCTGCAGATGCTGTGGTTGCAGCAGTCGCATCATGAGCTTTCTGCTGCTGCTGGTGTCCTGGTGCTGTCACAGGCTGCGTCCGGGATAGGCCAGCTGCGGGTGGTGCACCATGGGGGTCAGCTGCTGTTGGTGTGCTGCGTATGTACACCCTGCTGTGCCTGCCAGCAGCAGCAGCAGGTCCACGCCCTGCAGTTTGCCCAGTTGCTGCAGCGAAGGCGGGAGCAGGTCTGGGTGGCTGACTGCCTGCAACCCTGGCACCTGAAGAGCTGCTGCAGTCATGCTGTTGTTGTTCACGGGTCCACTGCAGCTTGGCAGGGCGACTCTGGCCATGCATGAAATGTTACTTGGTTTATTGGGTACCGGTCAGACTCAACAGCACCTGGTATGATGTTCTTCAGAGGTGGCACTAGAACAGGAACTTGGCAGCATGAAAACTTACAGTCATCACAGCGACAACACCGTCTTTGCACGGGCAAGCGAGATAAACATGCATCAACGAGCACAGTTAATTTATTAATAAGAGGAACGGCACGGCGCACATGCCGTGCCGATGCTGAAGTGCACAAGCCGAACCTCGGAGGTCCTGTACATACACACAGTCGCGTCTTCCCTTGTTGTCTGTCTTGTGAGACGTAATTGAATATGTATGAAACGTCTACCTACGTCAGTTGTCTGCAAGAACCCGCCCCCGTGGCAAAGCCAAGTTTCAGCCTGGCCAGAGCGTTCTCTTGCTTGCAAGGGCGTGCAATCGTCCTTTGCATCGCTCAATCAATAATGAGAAGTTGATTGTGTGCACTTCGGAGGTTCAGCTCGTGGGTCTGCAGTCCTCAGTGCAGCGGTTCTGCTTCCCCTGTTGTCCAGTGCTTGGCCTGCTCACAGGTTGGAAGCTTCTGCGGATGGACTGATAGTCATCTTATGGCCTGGTGATTGCACCGTAACAGCAGCAGCGGCTGCTGCCATGCAGCAGGGCAAGCAGCAGCCCAACACATATGCTGACCTGTACACCCAGCAAAGGGCGGCAGCAGGTGCTGCTGTCTCGCAAACAGGCAGCAAACAGGCGGCTGCTGGCGATCAACAAGGTCCTGTGTTGCATTCAGTAGCGGCTGCAGCAGCAGCCGAGGCAGGATCATCCAGCAGGCACAGCAGCAAGGGGCCCCAGTTGGGTGATGCCCATGCAGCACAGAAGCCCAGCCGGATACCCTTGCGCCCAGGGCAGCCATCCAAATCGGATCATGCTGCTCCAACACCTGGTGGGGCCAACACAGCAGCGGTGGGCTCATCCGCAGTGGCTAAGTCAGCAGGGCCTACCCTGGACACGCTGACTGATGTCTGTGACACAGCAGCGGCAGCTGGCAGTGCAGTGGCAGGGCCAAGCAGCAATGGATCTGCTGCTTTGCAAAACGGCAACGACACAGCATACCAGGCAGAGACCAGCAACATTCAACAGGTGTGTGGCCCGTGTTGTCAGCGCCAAGCCGTGCCGTACCTCAAACTCAGCAACTCAGCATGTGTTCTGGAGAAGGACAGTGCAATGTATACGCCTGGAAGGCAGTTTGTTGATTAGATAGTATGCATACGGTGCGTGTGCTGTCAGGCACTACATGTTCTGCAAGTTGTCTGAGTGTGGCTGTGCTTTCTCCGACCGCCATCGCCTATCTTGCATGTGGCAGCCCACATCAACAATTGCTGCCTGCGTTCATGGCCGCTGCTGCTGACCTACACACCAACACTCCTGCCGCGTGTCTGTCCCCTGTTTCCCTCCCTGCATTCGCCTCCACAGCAGCTGCAGGCTCAGCACCTGCGCAGCGCAACACTTGCAGAGAGCTCAGACTGGTCGCAGGACAGCAGCACAACTTCCTCTGAGGTTAGCTCCCTGAGCCCTGCAGGACCCACCAGCACAAAATCAAGAGGCACAAAGCCCAACAGCAGCAAGGGCCAGCGCAGCATACAGGGCGACCCTGGCGACGCACGCTGCTCTACCAACAGTGGGCAGCGCAGCAACCTGCAGCAGCAGAACGGCGTGCACATACAGCAGCGCATGGGGGCCGACACCCTCCCCTTGCAGCTGTCTGACCCTCAGCAGGTGCAGGAGCAGCATCAGCAGGCGCAGGCGCGGCAACAAGTAGGCGAAAGCTGCTGTGGTCCGCCTGAACAGAATGGCCGCCCTCTGCAGCAGTGCCTGCAGGACAGCTTAGCCAACAGTGGACCTGGCCCGCCCGGCAGTACAGGCACCAGCGGCAGTACAAGCACCGGCGACAGAGCAGCTGTGGCGGTGGCTGCTGCAGCAGCAGCTGGCGCAACTGGTGGGCAGCCGGATGGCTTTGCAGCAGCAGCGGTCGACAGCAGTGCAGTGCGGGCGCGCATGAGTGCTGATCCAGACTATGAATTGCCACAAGGTAGACAGGGCTGGGTGGTGGGCCGTTTCGAAGTGCTTTGTATGGCAGCAGGATTGTGTGCCAACAGCGGTCACGTGCGTGCATGGCCAGCAACACAGCAGGAACTGGCTGGTCATGATGCGCCGCGCCAGGCACCTGCGAAGGGTGTTCACGAGGTCGTTTGGCAACTCTGCTGCCAGTTTTGGCCTGTGTTCTGTGTGTGCTGGCGCAGCAGTTATGTGTGGTAAGTTGCCTGTGTGATTTTCACTGTGTGCTGACGTGGTGCTGTGTGTACTCACATGCTGCTGTCCTGCTGCAGGCAAGCTCACAGAGACACAGGTGCTGCTGGCGCATGGCAGCAAGCTGCGGCTAGACAGGTGAGGGGACAGGGCGGTGCTTCTGCGGTGCCGCAAGAGGGTGTATATCATGACAAGACAGATACGGAAGTAAAGCAAGCATATCCAGGTTGACACTGTGTGCGTGGCTGTGCAAAACACCACCCACATTTTAGACAGGACTTTCAGAACAGTGTGTGTGTGTGTGCCTGTGGAGTGCTTTGAGGGTGGGTGGCTTTCAGGGTGTGGCTGGACGGGGCTGTGTGCTGCTGCGCCGTGGGGCAGTGAGTGTGCAGGGCTGTGCTGACTAGGGTGTGAGGTGTTGAGGGGATGGGTTGGTGGAGCAGTGCCGCTTTACCTGTGACTCGTTGGGATCCCACTCACTGAAGATCAAAATAGTGGTAATCTCACAACTATCTGCTGTGTGCATATGTGCTGTTGCCTTGCAGGTATGGGTTCATTGTGGGGGAGTCTGACATGGCAGGCCGGACGGCTGGAGCAGCAGCAGCAGCAGCAGCCACAAAGCGGGAGCGCAGCGCAGCTCAGGTGGGTATTGTACAGCAGTGCTCAATGCTTGCCTGCTACCTCAAGTCAAGGGCCTTGAGGCAGCTGCAGGGGCTTCGTCTCTGGCTGTACAGACAGCAATGCATTGCAGCTGCTGCAGTGGTGAGGTTGTATGTTCAAGCCCAACCACTAGGCAGTGCAGGCCTTGCCTGAAAAGTGGGCACGTATGGTGTTGAACTGAACCCCGCGTGACTGTGTTGCTTGTGGCCTGCTTACGTAAACCACAGGTGGAGCGCGAGCAGCGGCATGTGGCAAAGTGGCGGCGCATGCTGGGCAGCTGCGCAGCAGACTTTGAGGCGTTCTGCAAGGATGCTGGGCGCATGAAGAAGGTCAAGGGGCGTGTGCGCAAGGGCATCCCTGACGAATTCAGGGGTTACGTGTGGCAGCTGCTGTCAGGTGCGAACAGGGCGCTGGTGTGTGGCAGCATGTAGTGCAGTGCACTGCGCAGTCATACACGCCCAGCCCTTTCACAACCGGTCGATTCAGGGTCTACGCTGCCGCTGAAGTTCGTTGCAGGTTGCTGTGGACGGCCCCCCAACATATCACATTGTCACGTCCCTACATGCCGCAAATTTATGCCCTGGGCCACTGGCCATTACGCTGCTTTCCTGACATGTGCAGGCGGCTATGCCTTGATGCAGTCACCCTCAGGCTTGAACTACCGTTATCGCATGCTGACGCACACCCCAGATGTCCCGCCGTCTGACCCATGCTGTGGTGCTGTCCGTGTGGCTGCTGCAGGTGGCTATGCGCTGATGCAGTCGCACCCGGGCATGTACGAGCGGCTGCTGTCGCATGCGCCTGATGCAGTGGACCTGGAGATCATGCGGGACCTCAACAGGACCTTCCCCAACCACGTCTTCTTCCACCAGCGGCAGGGGCCTGGGCAGCAGGGCCTGTTCCATGTGCTGAGGGCATACAGCGCCCTGGACAAACAGGTGTGCTGACACATGCCATTGCATCAAAGTAATGATATTACCAACGAGCACAGCATGTGTGTGTTGGCTTGCTGACTGATCGCACCGTGTGCGCCACTCCAGCAGTCACATGAATACCTGTGCTGGACTGGCATTGCATGAGATAGCACTGGAGGTTTGTTGTTGGGGTCTGCGCAGCTGGCTATGGACACTGCATCGTGTCTGGTGTGCCGTGCCATGTGGTGCGCTGATGGCTCTGCTGTGCTGTGCTGTGCCACGCTGTGCAGGTCGGGTATGTGCAGGGCATGGGGTTTGTGTCAGCAATCCTGCTGATGTACATGTCTGAGGAGTCGGCCTTCTGGACGCTGGTGGCGCTGCTCAAGGGTACGTGCGCAGCACACTCACGCAGCACATGCTCAGCATATCATTCAAGTCACAGAGTGGGCTTGCTAAGACACAGAGCCTTGCGTCCCTTCACTGTACAGAGCCCTTGTCAGCACAGCGCAGCGACGAAGGCACATGCCCACCCATGCGCCAGCTGCGCAGTCCGTGACACAAGGCATGCCCGTCATGTAGTCCGCTTGGAGATCCACGTCTGGCCGAAAGGCATAAGTAGACATAGGTGTCATCCACTGGACAAACCCGGTCCCTGCAACAGCACGCAATACTGTCCTGGTTGCGCCACAGTGTGATCGGTGCCCGTTGCTGATTTGCTGCCATTGGCTGTGGGTTCCTGTTGCTGTTGTTGTTGTGTCACAGGCACTGCCAGCCACCCGCCGCTCGAGGGCCTCTACCAGTCCGGCATGCCGCTGCTGCAGCAGTGCCTGTTCCAGTTCCACGAGCTGCTCAAGCAGGAGCACCCGCGGCTGGGGCACCATCTGGAGCAGGAGGGCGTCGTGCCCAGCATGTACTGCACGCACTGGTTCAACACCCTGTTTGCATACAGCCTGCCCTTTGAGCAGCTGCTGCGCGTGTGGGACGTCTTCCTGCTGGAGGGGATGAAGGTGGGTGCCAGGCTGTTGGGTGCCGAGCTGTTTGCTGAGTGGACGGGATGAGGGGATGAAACGATGGCGTCACTACCAGACCGGCCACGGCAGCTCTCAGCAGATGGCGCAGGTGCTCAGGCTTCACAATCACAAACCTTGGCCGATGCCATCATTCACAAATGCTGCCCTGCCGCTCTACTGCTCTGCTGCTCTGCTGCTCTTCTGCCCTGCTGCCCTGCTGCTCTTCTGCCCTGCCGCTCTTCTGTGATGCTGCTCTGCTGCCCTACCGCTCACTGCTGCAGGTTGTGTTCCGCGTGGGCATCGTGCTGCTGGCCAGTGCGCAGGAGCAGCTGTGTGCCATGCCCTTTGAGCGGCTGGTGGCAGCACTCAACGGGCGCAAGTTCCCCATCCTCAAGAAGCAGCCAGACTCCCTCATGAAGGTAAGGCTGCTCGCCTTCAGGCCTTGCATGCGCCTCAGGCTTGCGGACACCTCCCAAGCAAGACCACTGCGCCTGTGATGTCGAATGCTGTGCTGCAGACACCTACACAGCTTCCTGGCCAGATTGCTTGGCAGCTGTTTGCCGTGATAGACAGTTGTGCAGGGCGTTGAAATGTGGCATGGTGCTGTGTGGAGGGCTTGTGCTGCAGACGTGTGAGGGCGCCAGTCATGCATGCGGTTGGGAAAATCCGCGTGCAACCCGCGCAGCGTGCTTTTGGCCCTGTCGCGTCCTGCTGCAACGTGTGTGTGTCTTGTCACAACACAGGCCGCGCTGCGCATCCCGGTGTCCAAGCAGCTGGAGCAGCTGCGGCAGCGCTTCCTGGCCCTGCAGGCAGAAACCCAAGCAGCAGCAGCCGCCGCAGCAGTCGCCACGACGGGTGGGCAGCCACCCGGAGCTGCGGGCGTGGGCAGCAGCAGCACAGGTGCTGCGTCCACCACAGCTGGGCATGGCAGCGGCGGCAGAAGCGGGGCCAGCCACAGCAGCAAAAGCAGCGCGGCTGCCCATGCGCAGCAGCAGCTGATAGCTGGGTTTGCACCCGTCCCTATGGGCCCTGACACCTAGTCACCTGTGTTGGCAGGGGGCGGCATGTGGTGGCGACGGGGAGCTTAGGAGATTTTTTCCGCCTGGGCATTTGCCGTGTCTGCAATGGCTGCATTCTATGTTTTGCTGTTTGGCTGCTATTGGGCTATGCTATGCAGCATCAGGCGCAGCAGCTTGCGTCTGGTGCTGCTGCATGCGCTGTGCACAGCCTCAGAAAAGCAGCATGCAATCCTGCACCTGATGTTGCTGCCTGTGGTGTTTGAACTGTGCTGGCACCCTGCAATCGCAGCTGTGGTGGTTGCCGGAGCAGCCCAGCACGAACCGCAATCCATCAACTGTATGCAGGACTGAATGCACGAACACCAACCCCATTCTGCATGCAATCAGCAGCCACGTGTGCTGCAACTGATTTTTGGCATTTGCTGGCAGTGTGTCTCTGTTGGGACATACAGGGAGCCTGTATCTCCCCTCACCACCTTTGCAAGAAAACAGCTGCACGGGAACATTGGTGTGTGGTTTGGGCACCTAGTCAGGCCGTATCTGAGGTTCTTTCGCCCAGGGTTCTGCTAGTCAGAGCCGCAGGGCCCCTGCTTTAGGCAGTGTTGCTGTACAGTAGCCCCAACTCCCTCTCCCGCCGCCCTCATTTTGCAAGCCATACTGTTTGGCTGTACACACGTCTCACTTTATGGTTTCTGTGGCGGCATTGTGGGTGGGGGTTTTGGTGTCACGTTGCTGGACTCAGCTGGCCGTAGTGTTATCGCTCAGGGTTTGTCTGCCCTTAGGGCTTTGTGGATGTTGTGTCAGAGATCTTTGCAACCATTGGCAGCATTCATGCTGGCATATGCCTGTTTTGTTGCTGGCCACAACTCAGTCAGCGCAGGGTAGCAGCAGTGCTTGCTGCATGATCACACACACAGACATGCTCGGCAACATGTCGTTCTATGAGGTTGATATGACCATGCCCAGACACACCTTTCGCAGTCTTCTTGGTCAGGACCAATGCAACTTGCTGGCATGCTTGGTGAGTCACCTTGCCATTCTTGCTGTGCCGCAGCTACGCACTGTGTGCGTGAAACATGTGTGTCTGCATGTGTGTGCGCATGTGTGGGTCTGTTTGTGTCGAGACGTCTCTTGTGGGTGCAATGCCATGGCTGCTTGGTTGATCAAGTTGCTGGCTACCACAGCTGGGCTGTCTTCATGGTCAGTACTGGAGCCTTCTGGGTGCTCCTGGCAGTGGTAAGCAGCTGTAGTTGGAAGTGCCGGGGGCTGCCAGCTGTGTAACCTCGTGTTTGCAGATATAAAATTCACCCGCCCTGGCCGTGCTGTGTTCCTGTCATGTGTGCGCAATCATGCTGGGCATGGGCTTGTGTTTCATTCAGTTACGAAGTAGAGAGAGCACTGCATGCACAACCCATACGTCAAGATGCTGGGTTGCATGGACATTGGCATGCTTTCAAACACATACACAAGCAGCTAGCTGCCTGCTGCTCGTCCACAAAGCAAAGCAAACAGCAACAGACGGCAGCCAGGCCTTCTTGCAAAAGCATCAAGTGATCACAACCAGAGGCAGCCAAAAAGAGCTGAGCTGGCATCGCCTCTGCCAGCCGACTGCGTCTGAACACCCCAAACATGAACACAGCTGTACAACTTGTGGTCCGAGCCATATCCGTTCACCACCACACATTGACAGCGACAGTCATTACAGCTTTTGCCACTTTCATTACATCAACACCACACACAGACAAGCTCGCACCAGGTACAAGTTTCCTATGCAACCAACAAAAACTGCTCATGCTCTCTGCCGCAAGCCTCAATTGAGCTCCACGTCCTGTGATCCTGTCACAATGCTACCGGGGCGCCCCAACACATGTACAGGGATACATGTGTGTCACTGACAGGCTGTGCAGAGGCCACAGCAGCACCGCCGAACGGTCCGACGCTGCTTCGGGTGCTACATGGTTCAACCATTCGAGCTGCATCAAGCAGCATGTGACATGCCTGTGTATGTAGCCACCCGAGGTGTCGTCACACCGCAAAAACACAACACCCGCCCATGACCTGCTCATCCCCTGCTGTCAGACACTGCCGGACATGAAGGCTTGAGCATGAAGCTCAAGTTCAGCACATCACGTGGACGCGCGCGGTCCTGGCAGCCCTGCGCTCCTTCCGCATGATCGCCTTGGCATCCATCTTGCGCTTGAGCCACTCATCCACACCAGGCGCTGTCAGGCTGCGCTCCTTACCAGCAGCTGGTGCTGCCTCAGCAGGCGCCTCGGCTGCTGCTGGTGCTGGCTCCCATCCGGAATCTGTGTGCCAGTAGTCCTGGATGCGGAGCAAGGCTACCTTCAGTGCTGCGACTGTGACTGCTGCTGCCACCACGGCCGCCGCTGCCGCTGCAGCCGCAGCAGCCTGGGCCGCCTCTGCTGCTGGTGGGGTTGCCGCTGCCAACCCTGGCAGCTTGCCGGAGGTCGCCGCCTGTCCTGTCCTGTGCCTGCTGCTGCTGCTGCTGCTGCTGCTGCTGCGGGACGCCAGTGCAGCTTGCCTGCCAGCTTCTGGGCCACTGTCGACATCAGTGACGCAGAGGCCCCCGCCTGCCCTGGCGCTGCTGCTGGCTGCTCGTCCGTTGCCGCTGCCTGTGTGGCTGCACGCCCTCCCGTCGCAGTCTGCTGGTTCACCCGCTTGCGCAGACGGGACAGCTTGTCCTGGATCTCTGGCAGCTTCAGTGCCGCAGCTGCGGACCGCGCACGGCTGCGAGCAGCTGCAAACGCTGCCGCTGCTGCCACTGCCGCCTTGCTTCTGTCAGCTGCCTGGTCTCCCAGACGGGCTCCCGCTGCTCTGTGGGCTGCTGGCCGCCTGCATGCCCGAGACAGCTTGGATATTGCTCGTGATGCCTTTGCTGCTGTGGCCTCCTCGCTCACCGACGCCTCTGCCAGCTTCCAGCACAGCCAGTCCAGCTTTGGAAGCCTCCAAGCTGCGCCAGCTGCTGCCAGTGCGTCAACTGCTGCGTGCAGCTTCTCCGTCGCTGCGTGCTCTGCTGCTGCTGCCTCCGCGGCGGCGGCTGCTGCGGCTGCGGCAGCAGCTTTGGCGGCGGTCCTGGCTTTTGGGTCCTCTGGTTTCCAGGTGGCCCAGGTGCTGCTGCTGGGGGCTTTGCGAGAGAGACGTGGCAGTGGTGTGGCCAGAGGTCCTGCAAGGCTGATGACAGCAGCATGCATGGACTTGATGAGGCGTGCTGTGACGGATGTCGCCAGTGCTGCGCTGCACACGTCCTGCAGCTGCTCCTTCAGCCACTCATGGCTCCCGGGGCGCGGCGGTGCGGCCTCTGGTGCGTCGGCTGCACCTGGGGGTGCCTTGGCTGTGCTGGGGCTGTCAGTGCTGGGGCCGGGGGTGCTGCCTGTGCCCTTACTGCTCCTGCTGCTGCTGCTGCTGCTGGTGGTGGTGCAGAAGGTCAGGCCTGCAATGGCCTTCATCTGGTTGCGCAGCAGCAGGATGGAGTCCTCTGGCAGGTCTGGCATCCTGGTCGAGCACACTAGGACCCGCAGCTGTGCCTCTGCTAGCATTGCTGCGGTGGCTTTGGCTGCGTCCTGCACTTTGGCTGTGCGGCGCCGCGTCTTTGCCACGACCTCTGCCTCGGTCCTGTTCTTGTGCTGCACAAGCGCTGACTTCCTGCCCTGCAGCATGGTCATGATGACGCCAGCACAGTCTGCTGCAATTGCTGCGTTCTTGGCTGCACATGGCGCCAGGAGCTCCAGCTGATAGGCCAACCGCGAGAGTGCGATTTCCTTGCAGGACACGGGGCCCTGGAAGGGGTTGGGCGTGCTGGTGGTTCTGCAGCTGCTGCAGCCGCTGCTGCTGCTGCACTTTTGCTGGCCCTCTGAGCAGCACGGTGGGAAGCTTTCGGCGGGTTTGCTCCATAGCAGGATGCGCTTGCTGGTGTTGGGGTATATGTGGACCTCGAGGTCCCTGTTGCCTTCATTGAGCAGCTGCAGGAAGTGCTGGGGGCTGATGGGCTTGCGGTCGAGGAAGCAGGGGGTTTGGTTGATTACACTCCTGCAAGCAGCAGTGAAAAAAATTGTTGGGATGCTAGCTGGTGTCTTGTCAACCAGGACTGCGGCAATGCTAGTTACTGGTTTGCAATGAAATTTTCAAAGCTCGGGGTTCAGAGTGACTGCTCATCAGGGCGTGCAAGCAGTGCAGTTGTTGCATGCATCAGGCAACCGGTACTGCTGCGCAAGCACAGGTCACTGCTGTCAACAGCATGTGCACTGATTGCAAACCAAAGGCCGCAAAAGTTCTGTAAACATTATTTAAAGCTTGGTGGAGATAGATATTGCGCCCAATGCATCCTGCTTACCATCTCTGTATGCTGATTTGGAGGCCTGCCAGCAAGTCTGGCAGTAAATGCTTGACGGGCTCCACAGGTTCCTGGTGCTGCTCCAGCGCAGCTGCCTTTAGGTAATCAGCTATTTCAACATCTTCTTCTAGGGTTGAGAAAGCTGCAAATGGAGACAGCTGGCCCATGGCTAGGCACTGGGGAAGAGTCGCTGCGATGTGTGCCACGTGGCGGGAAGCTGTCTGATGACCGTCTGAATCCGCTCACAGTTACCACCGAAACTAGGTGTTTGCAGCTATCAGTACATGGTTGCCTATATGAAGCATTTCAACCTTGCAAGGGGACTTTTCGCGGATTGACTGAACTGCTTCACTTCAGGCGCCAATACCAGCTTGACGATTGCTCCAATTATCAATAAACAGTCGGTGTATGGTTTGCAGATTTGACTTCGGTTGCCCGTGCTGCATGGTGGCTTTGTGGGGTCGCTGGTATGCGAGTGACATGTCACACTGGGAAACTGGCCAACCACCTCGCACATAACAGAGGATGTCAAGGACCTGCAGGACATGCCAACACTCACTGATGCCACATGGTCCGACAGCGGCTGCCATTTCAAAGCAATATGTCCACTCAGTCTTCCCGCTGACCACAACAGCATGGCATTCAAGTCTAAGTCATGATACACTGTACAAGCACGTGCATAGGTCATACTGGGTCCTGTGCACAAGTCAGGAAGCTCCACCAATACTTGGCATACAAGAAAGCCAGTGCATCGTGTGCATGTCGCAGCACTGCTGCGGTGCCGCATCACAGC
>QAXK01001612.1:0-50263 GCA_004335735.1 Chlorella sp. KRBP
GCAACCGCAACTTCGAGGGCCGGATCAACCCCGACGTCAAGATGAACTACCTCGCCTCGCCGCCGCTCGTCATCGCGTACGCGCTCGCCGGGACGATGGACTTCGACTTCGAGACCCAGCCCCTCGGGCAGGACGAGTCCGGCGCCGACGTCTTCCTCAGGGACATCTGGCCCTCGCCGGCCGACGTCGAGCGGACCATCGCGAGCAGCATCAGCAAGGCGATGTTCACCGAGGACTACGCCGACGTCTTCGCCGGTGACGAGCGCTGGCAGTCGCTGCCCACGCCGGAGGGCAACACCTTCGACTGGGACGCCGACTCCACGTACGTGCGCAAGCCCCCGTACTTCGACGGCATGTCGATGGACACCACGCCGGTCTCGGACATCAGCGGCGCGCGGGTGCTGGCCAAGCTGGGTGACTCGGTGACCACCGACCACATCAGCCCGGCCGGCTCGATCAAGGCCGACAGCCCCGCGGGCAGGTACCTGGCCGAGCACGGCGTGGACCGCAAGGACTTCAACTCCTACGGCTCGCGGCGCGGCAACCACGAGGTGATGATCCGCGGCACCTTCGCGAACATCCGCCTGAAGAACCTCCTGCTCGACGGCGTGGAGGGCGGCTTCACCCGCAACTTCCTCGCCGGCGGCGAGCAGACGAGCATCTTCGACGCCTCGGCCGCCTACCAGGAGGCCGGCATCCCGCTCGTCATCCTCGCGGGCAAGGAGTACGGCTCGGGCTCCTCGCGCGACTGGGCCGCCAAGGGCACCGCGCTGCTCGGGGTCAAGGCGGTCGTCGCCGAGTCCTACGAGCGCATCCACCGCTCCAACCTCATCGGCATGGGCGTGGTCCCGCTGCAGTTCCCGGCCGGCCAGAACGCCGAGTCGCTCGGGCTCGACGGCACGGAGACGTTCTCCATCACCGGGATCGAGGCGCTCAACGACGGCACGACGCCGAAGACGGTGAAGGTCGTGGCGAGCAAGGACGGTGGTGACGACGTCGAGTTCGACGCCGTCGTGCGCATCGACACCCCCGGCGAGGCGGACTACTACCGCAACGGCGGCATCCTCCAGTACGTGCTGCGGAGCCTGGTGCGCTGACGCCCCGCTCGACGAGACGCCGCCCCGGACCCTTCGGTCCGGGGCGGCGTCCCGTTTCCCCTCACGGGAACGTGGGTGGCCGGGCGGCTCAGCCCTTCTCGGCGCCGGCGTTCGCGCCCTGGGTGAAGTAGCGCTGGAAGACCGCGAAGATGATCGCCGACGGGATGGTCATGAGCAGTGCCGCCGCCATCGTGATGGGGTACTGGTTGCCCGAACCCAGGCCGCCCGACGTCAGCTGGCCGACCCCGCGGGTGAGGGTGAACAGCGCCGGGTCGTCCGTCGCGATGATGAAGTGCGCCAGCTCGTTCCACGACCCCTGGAAGGACAGGATCGTCAGGGTGATGACCGCGGGCCGGGCCATCGGGAGCACCACTGACCAGAAGATGCGGAAGGTGCCGGCGCCGTCGATGCGGGCCGCCTCCTCGACCGACGGGGGGATCGACTCGAAGAACTGCTTCATGATGAAGACGCCGGCGGCGTCGACGAGCAGCGGCACGATGAGCGCCGGGTAGGTGTTGTAGATCCCGAGGTAGTTGAGCACGAGGAACTTCGGGATGAGCAGCACGATGCCCGGCACGGCGAGGACGGCCAGGATCGCCGTGAACACCGCGTCCCGGCCGCGGAACTTCAGCCGGGCCAGGGCGTACCCCGCGAGCGAGTTGAAGAAGACCCGGCCGATCGTCACGCACACCGTGACGACCACGGAGTTGGTGAACCACAGCGGGAAGTCGGTGTCGGCGAGGCGCTGGAACGCGGCCGTCGTCAGCGGGTCGGGGAGGAGGGCCAGCGGGTGCGCGACGGCGTCGCCGTTGGTCTTCAGCGACGTCGAGACCTGCACCACGAACGGGTAGATGTAGACGATCGAGAACGCGACGAGCGCGAGGTAGACCGCCAGCCGCTTGCCCCGGCCGGCCCGGTGGACGACGGCCCCGCCGTCGCCGGCCGGCCGCAGGGACGGGTCGAGCCGCCGCATGTCCTTGACCGCCTGGGCTTGCGTCAGGGGATCGACCGCGGTGCCGGTGCCGGAGAGCTCGCTCATGCCGTCGCCCCCTGCTTCTTCGCCGCACGCTGCTGGGCGCGCCGGGCTTTCTTCGCCGCCGCCTCGTCCTTGTCCCGCAGGACGAACCGCTGGAACGTCGTCAGCACGAAGATCAGCAGGAAGAGGAGGAAGGCCATCGCGGCGCCCTGGCCCCACTGCTGCTGCCGGAAGGCCGCCGAGTAGGACAGGAAGGCGGGGGTGAGGGTGGTCTTGGCCGGGCCGCCCTGGGTCATGATGTACATCTGGTCGAAGACCTGCCACGTGCCGATGACGCCGAGCGTCACGACGAGCAGGACGGTCGGGCGCAGGTGGGGGAGGGTGACGGCCCGGAAACGCTGCCACGCGTTGGCGCCGTCGACGAGGGCGGCCTCCTCGACCTCCGTGGGGAGGTCCTGGAGCGCGGCGAGGAACATCAGCATGAAGGTGCCGGCGGTGGTCCAGACGACCTGGAGCATGATCGCCGAGAGGGCGACCGAGGGTCCACTGAACCAGTCCCAGAGCGACAGGCTCATCACCTGGGTGTCGGCGAGTGCACCCGGCGGGGAGTCGAGGCTCCACAGCCCGAGGCCCTGGCCGACCAGGTGGATCAGCCCGCGCGGGTCCGCGAACCACGTCGGGCCGTCGACGCCGAAGACGCCGAGGAACTGGTTGACCGCGCCGGTGCCGGTGAAGAGGTACAGGAAGACCAGCGAGATGGCCACGGACGAGACCACCGACGGGAAGTAGAAGGCCGTCCGGAAGAAGGTGCGGCCCTTGAGGAAGCGCTGGTTGACGATGACGGCCAGCCCGAGCGCGAGCACCGTCTGGAGGGGCACGACCCCGATGACGTAGTAGAAGGTGTTGCGCAGCGAGATCATGAAGTCCTGCCGCGAGAGCCCCTGCTCGGTGAGGAGGGCCTGGTAGTTCTCGGTGCCGACGAAGCCCACCCGGGACGAGAAGGGGCTGCCGCGCCCGGTCCAGTCGGTGAACGACACCCAGACCGCCATGAGGATCGGGATGACCAGGAACAGCCCGAGGACCACGAGGGTCGGGGTGACGAACAGCCACCCCGCGGTGGACTGGCGCTGCCCGTCGCCGCGGCGGCGCCGCCGCGGGGCCCGGCCGGAGCCGGTCCCCGCGACGGTGCCGCGCTCGGTGACCGTGTCGGCGGTGCTCACTTGCCGAGGACGGAGCCGGCGTTGGTGTCGAAGCCCGCGAGGACCTGCGGCAGGTTGGCGCCGCCGAAGCTCTCGAGCTTGGAGTTGAGGTCGGCGACGACCTGCTCCATGCCCGCCGCGTTGATCGGGCCGTGGCCGTACTCGCCGCCGGCGATGAACGGCGCGTCCTCCGGGAACTTCGTCTTGTACGCGTCGGCGGCCGACTGGCGGCTCGGCATGACGCCGAACGCGTCGGCGAAGGCCATCTGCTGGTCGACCGTGGTCAGGGACTTCACGAGGTCGACGGCCTGGGCCTGGGCCTTGGAGTCGGAGGCGACGCCCCAGCACTGGGTGAACTGGAGGGTGCCCTTGCCCTTCGGCCCGGCCGGCAGCTCGACGGTCTTGTACTTCAGGTCGGGGTAGTCGTTCTTCACGGCGCCCTTGATCCAGTTGCCCTCGATGGTCATCGCGGCCTTCTTGGTGCCGAACGCCTCACCACCCCAACCGGAGTCGAGCTGGTTGGACATCTTGAAGTTGCCGGCCTTGACGTTGCGCTGGACGTACTGGAGGGCCTCGGTGACCGCCGGGGTGTTCGCGCTGGGGGCCGAGTTGTCCTCCTTGGTCCACCAGCCGCCGTTCTGCACGACGAAGGCCCCGAGGCGGTCGATGCCGACGCCGATGCCGAGCCCGACCTGGTCCTTGGTGGTCAGCTTCTTCGAGACGGCCTCGAGCTGCTCCCACGTGGTGGGGACGTCGGCGTCGGTGAGCCCGGCCTTGGTCCACGAGTCGGTGTTGATCTCGAGGGCGAGGGTGGAGAAGTCCTTCGGGGCGCAGTACTGCTTGCCCTCGTAGGTGAAGGTGGTCCGCAGCGACTCGTAGAAGTCGTCGTTGTCGGACAGCTGGTCCGCGTACGGGTAGAGGCTGCCGTTCTTGGCGTAGTCGGCGAACCGTCCGGCGTCCATGTAGAAGACGTCGGCGGGCTTGCCGCTCGCGAAGCCCTGGGCCAGCTGCTGGTTCATGTCGCTGGCGACGGTGACGGTGACCTTGTTGCCGGTCTTCTGCGCCCACGCGTCGGTGGCGGCCTTGACGGCGTTGGTCTCGGCGTCGCCGGAGGAGGCGATGAGCATCGTGAGGGTGACGGGGCCGCTCGCGGACGCCGGCGCGCTGGAGGCTCCCTCCTCCTCGAATCCACCTCCGCCGCAGGCGCTCAGGCCGAGCGCTCCGGCGAGGGTGAGGGCCAGGGCGGCGCGTCGGGTGTTGCGGGTCATCGGGGACTCCTTCGTGGGGGTCGGGTGTGGGCCGGGGGGTCGGGTCAGGTGGTGGGGGAGGTGCTGCGGTCGGTGCGGAGCGTGGGGCGCAGGAGCGAGCCGGTGGGCGGGGGGTCCTCGCCGCGCATCGCGGAGCGGACGAGGAGGAGCGCCTCCTCGGCGATGGCGTCGTACGGCTGGGCCACGGAGGTGATGTGGTGCATCGCCGCGGTCTCGGAGCCGTCGAAGCCGACGATGCCGAGGTCGCGGCCCGGCTCGAGACCGGCTCGGACACAGGCCTGGTGGACGCCGAGGGCCAGGACGTCGGAGGCGCAGACGACGGCGTCGCCGCGGGAGAGCGAGGCCACGAGGGGGACAGCGGCCGCGTAGGCCGCGTCGAGGTCCTGCTCGGCCCGGGCGACGGGGCCGGGGGAGACCCCGGCCGCGGTGCAGGCGTCGGCCCAGCCGGCCTGCCGGTCGTCACCGACGACCGACCCCTCGGGCCAGCCGAGGAAGGCGACCGGGCGGTACCCCTGCGCCACGCAGTGCTCGACCGCGGCGCGGGTGCCGGCGGCGCCGTCGACGTCGACCCAGCGGGTGAAGGTGGGGTCGTCCCAGACGCGTCCGAACGAGGCGAACGGGATGCCGCGCTCCTCCAGCCAGGGCGGTCGCGGGTCGCCGTGGTGGGTGTCGCTGACGAGGAACGCGTCGACGAGGCGGCCGGCCCACATCTCGCGGTAGCCCTCGATCATCGGTGTGCCGGAGGCAGACCCGAAGGGCACGACGTGGCAGCCGTGCCGTGCCGCGCCGATGCTCAGCTCGGTGAGGACGGGCGCCGTCGTGGCGTTGTGCGAGCCGAGTGTGTGCAGCTCGAGGCCGATGGCGCCGGAGCGCTGGTTGCGCAGCGACTGGGCCGAGCTGGAGGGGTGGTAGCCGAGGTCGTCGATGGCCGCGCGCACCCGCTCGAGGGTGTCGGGGCGGACCCGCTCGGGGTTGTTGACGGCGTTGCTGACGGTCTGGCGGGAGACGCCGGCGGCGCGCGCCACGTCGTGGATGGTCACCCGCCCGTCCTGCTGCCGCGGCTCCCGCATCGGTCCTCCTCGACCGTCGGCCGGAGGTGAGCCTCCGGCGCTGTGAACGTTCAAACCCGAGATCGGGTGTGATTTGAACGATCAAAAGGTTAGGGTCGTCACTGTGCATCCGACGCCGCCGCCCTGTCAAGACCCGGCACCGCGCGAGCCGCGGTCACGCCAGCCGTGGCTCCACGAGTTCGAGGTCGCGGTCCGCGGCCCGGTGACCTCGCTCTCGCTCGCCGACGGCGACGTCGACGCCGGGCGTCCCGGTGCCGAGGCCAGCGGCGTGCTCGTCGACGACCGCCGTGTCCTGCACCGGCTCACGGTGCGCCTCGACGGCCTGCCGGCCACGGGTGTAGCGGCCGCCAGCGCGGCCGGGGTCACCGAGACGGTCGGCGTCGCCCGCCACCTCGGGTCGCCGGGCCCGGACCCCACCGTCGAGCTGCACCGGCGCCGCGTCCTGGTCGACCTCGGCCTCGACGAGCACGTCGTGGTCCGCAACCGCTGGGACGAGGACGTCGCGTGCCGCGTCGAGGTCGGCGCCGCCGGTGACGGCGCGGAGCTGCACGACGTGAAGCACGGTGTGGCAGAACCTGTCCCGACCCCTGCCGAGGCCTCGGGCGGCTGCCTCGAGTGGGCCGACGAGCGGCACCGCGTGAGCGTCGCGCTGGAGGGCGCCGAGGCCACCGCCGGCGACGACGGCGGCACGCTGGCCCGGCACGTCGTCGTCCCGGCCGGGGGAGAGGTGGCGCTCGTCGTCCGTGTCCGCTGCGAGCGCGTGGCCCCCACGCCCTTCGACACCGCAGCCGGTGCCGACGGGCTCGACTTCGGGGCCGTCTCGGTCACGGCGCAGGACGTCCGGCTGGGGCGCACGGTCGCCACCGCGCTCGAGGACCTGCGCCACCTCTCGATGCGCGACCCGCTCGCGCCGGACGACGTCTTCGCGGGGGCCGGAACCCCCTGGTACCTCACGCTCTTCGGGCGCGACTCGCTCTGGGCCGCCCGCCTCGCCCTCCCGTTCGGCACCGACCTCGCCCGCGGCACGCTGCGGGCACTGGCCCGGCGCCAGGGCACCGTCGACGACGTCGCCACCGCCCAGCAGCCCGGCAAGATCCTCCACGAGGTGCGCCGCGGCTCCTTCGGCCCCGAGGGCGGCGGCATGGTGCTGCCGAGCACCTACTACGGCACCGTCGACGCCACGCCGCTGTGGGTCTGCCTGCTGCACGACGCCTGGCGCTGGGGGATGGACCCCGCGGTCGTCCGCGAGCTCGCCCCCGCCCTGCGCGCCGCCCTCGGCTGGATGGAGCGCGCCGCCGCCGAGAGCCCCGACGGGCTGCTGCGCTACCTCGACGAGAGCGGCACAGGCCTGGCCAACCAGGGCTGGAAGGACTCCGGCGACTCGATGCGCGACGCCACCGGCCGCATCGCCGACGGGCCGATCGCGCTCGTCGAGACGCAGGGCTACGCCGTGGAGGCCGCGCTCGGCGCAGCGACCCTGCTCGAGGACGTCCTCGGCGAGGACGGTGGCCCCTGGCGTGACTGGGCGGCAGCGCTGTCCGGGCGCGTGCGCGACACCTTCTGGGTGCCGCAGGACGGGCCGCCGCGGCTCGCGATGGCCCTCGACGGCTCGGGCCGGCCGGTCGACGGGCTCGGCAGCAACATCGGGCACGTCCTGGGCGGCGGCCTGCTCGACCCGGCGCGCGAGGCCCTGGCCGCCGACGCCCTCGCGGGCCCGGACCTCCTCGGCTCCCTCGGCGTCAGCACGCTGTCGCGCTCCAACCCCGCGTTCAACCCGATCGGCTACCACACGGGCTCGGTGTGGACGCACGACAGCGCCATCTGCGCGCTCGGTCTGGCGCGCGTCGGTCGCACCGACGCGGCCGCCTCGGTGGTGCGCTCGCTCGTCGACGTCGCCGCCCAGAGCGGATACCGGTGGCCGGAGCTGTACGGCGCGGACCCCGTTCTCGGAGTGCCGGTCCCGTACCCCGCCAGCTGCCGCCCGCAGGCGTGGGCCGCGGCCTCGGCGGGCGCCCTGGTGCAGGTGCTGCTGGGCGCCCGGCCGGACGCGCCGGGCGGCACCGTCCGGCTCTCACCGCTCGCGCCCGCGCCCTTCGGGGCGGTCCGCGTCGAGGGGCTGCGCATCGGCAGCGCCACGTGGTCCGTCGCGCTCGACGCGGCCGGTGACGTGGTCGACGTCGTCGCGCCGGAGGGCGTCGAGGTCGTCGTCGGCTGACCCGGCGGACGGACCGGGCAGGCCGCTCCGCCACGGCTCAGTCGTGGATGCCGCACTCCGTCTTCGACGAGCCGGCCCAGCGCCCCGAGCGGGGGTCGGCACCGGGCTCGACGCGCGCCGTGCACGGGCCGCAGCCGATCGACGGGTACTCGTCGGACAGCAGGAGGTTCATCGGCACGCGGTTGCGCATCGCGTAGCCCATGACGTCGTCGGAGCTCCACGCGGCGAACGGGTTGACCTTGACGATGCCGTTGGTCTCGTCGAACGTCACGAGCGGCGTGCCGGCGCGGGCGGCCGACTCGTCGCGGCGGACGCCGGACATCCAGCACTCGTACGCCGTGAGGGCCTCGCGCAGCGGCTCGACCTTGCGCATCCGGCAGCAGGCACCGGGGTCGCGGTCGTGCAGGCGCGGGCCGTACGCCGCGTCCTGCTCGGCCACGGACAGGCGGGGCCGGATGCTGCGCACCGTCACGTCGAGCGAGAACTCGACCTCGTCGCGCGCGCCGAGGGTCTCGGCGAAGTGGTAGCCGGTGTCGAGGAAGACGACGTCGACGCCGGGCGCGTGCTGCGAGACCAGGTGCGGCAGAGCGGCGTTCTCCATGCTGGAGGCGACGGCGAGGGTGCCGGGGAAGGTGCGCGCGGCCCAGGCCACGACCTCGTCGGCCGAGGCCTCGCCGACGAGCCGGGCGCCGTCCTCGGCGAGGGCGCGCAGCTGCGCGGTGGAGCGCCGGGTGCGGGTGGCGATCGCGGTCATCGCAGCGCCTCCTCGTCGACGCGGTGCGCCCAGCCGGCGAACGTCTCGCCACCCTCGCGCTGGTCGAGGAAGCGGCGCACGAGCCGCTCGACGAGGTCGGGGAGCTCGTCGGCGGTCACCTTCAGGCCGCGCACGGTGCGGCCGAGGCCGGCCTCGTCGCGGTCGGCGGAGGCGAGCCCGCCGCCGAGGTGCACCTGGAAGCCGGGCTGCTGCTCGCCGTCGACGGTGACCAGCTGGCCCTTGAGGCCGATGTCGGCGACCTGGATGCGGGCGCAGGAGTTCGGGCAGCCGTTGACGTTCAGGGTGATGGGGGAGTCGAGGGAGGCGGTGACGTCGGCGAGCCGGCGCTCGAGCTCGGCGACGGCCGTGGCGGCGGTGGCCTTGGTCTCGACGATGGCCAGCTTGCAGAACTCGATGCCGGTGCAGGCCATCGTGTGCCGGCGGAACGGGCCGGGCGTGACCGACAGCCCGAGCTCCTCGAGGCCGGCGACGAGGGCGTCGAGGCGGTCCGGGGCGACGTCGAGGACGACGAGCTTCTGGTGGGGCGTGAGCCGCACGCGGTCGGTGCCGGCGGCGTCCATCAGGTCGGCGAGGCCGGTGAGGACGTCGGCGCTGATCCGGCCGACGACGGGCGCGGCGCCGACGTAGTGGTTGCCGTCCTTCTGGAGGTGGACGCCGACGTGGTCGCCGGGGCCGGAGGCCTTCGCCGGCGGGGGACCGTCGGGAAGCGGCTCGTCGAGGTACTCGGTCTCGAGGACCTGGCGGAACTTCTCCGGGCCCCACTCGGCCATGAGGAACTTCAGGCGGGCCTTGGTGCGCAGCCGCCGGTAGCCGTAGTCGCGGAAGATCGAGATGACGCCGAGCCAGACGTCCGCAGCGCGCTCGGGGGCGACGAAGACGCCGATCCGCTCGGCCAGGCGCGGGGCCGTGGAGAGCCCGCCGCCGACCCAGAGGTCGTAGCCGGCGCCGAGCTCGGGGTGGACGACGCCGACCAGCGAGATGTCGTTGATCTCGTGGACGACGTCGAGGCTCGGGTGGCCGGTGATCGCCGACTTGAACTTGCGGGGGAGGTTGGCCAGCTCGGGGTCGCCGACGAAGCGGGTGGTGATCTCGTCGATGGTCGGCGTGGGGTCGATGATCTCGTCGGCCGCGATGCCGGCCAGCGGGCTGCCGAGGACGACGCGGGGGGTGTCGCCGCAGGCCTCGGTGGTCTGCAGGCCGACCTCCTCGAGGCGGCGCCAGATCTCGGGCACGTCCTCGACGCGGATCCAGTGGTACTGGATGTTCTGCCGGTCGCTGATGTCGGCGGTGCCGCGGGCGAACTCGTGGCTGATGTCGGCGAGGACGCGCAGCTGGTGCAGCGTCAGGGCGCCGCCGTCGAGGCGGACGCGGAGCATGAAGTACTCGTCGGAGAGCTCGGTGTCGTCGAGCTGGGCGGTGCGGCCGCCGTCGATGCCCGGCTTGCGCTGGGTGTACAGGCCCCACCAGCGGAAGCGCCCGCTGAGGTCCTGCGGCGGGATGGAGGCGAAGCCCTCCTTCGAGTACACCTGCTCGATGCGCTCGCGGACGTTGAGCCCGCCGTCCTCCTGCTTCCACTCCTCGTTGGCGTTGAGCGGGGCCTGGCCGTCGACGGCCCACTGGCCGTTGGAGCGGCCGGAGCGCGGCGGACGCAGGGCGCGGCCCGATGCGTCGGTCGTCGTCGTCATGTCAGAGGTCCTCGGAGGCAGGGGAGTCACCACTAGTCATGCAATCTATAACGCCCGGTTATTCCCGACAGCCGGGTCCACGATGTGGTCGGAACGCCTATCATCGAACACGTGTTCGATGACGCGGGGACGGCCGGGGGTCCGCCCCTGCGTGCGCCGACCCCCGCGGCCCCCGCCCGGCGCCGCGCGGGGGCCGGCGCCACCGGGGCCGGTGGACCACCCGGGTGGCCCCAGGGCGTCCCGCCCCCGGGCACCCGCGGCTGGGAGCACCGGGCGGTCGCCTGGCTGCTCGACCACTGCCCGCCGGACTACCGGCTCTACCCGTCGTGGCGGCGCCACCCGGTGGCCCTGGCCTGGCTGGCCGTGCGCCACCTCGACAGCCAGCTCGAGGCGATGCGCTCCTCCTACCGGGAGGTGCGGGTGGCCCTCGTCGACGACATCGGCCCCGAGGGCGTCACCCAGGTGCTCGCCGACCTCGAGTGCGAGGGCGTGCGGCTCGTCGCGGCCCGGCGGGCGGCCGGGCTCCTCCTCGACGCGCTGCGCGGCCTCGAGTTCGTCCCGCGGCTCTGAGCGGCCTCAGGAGCGCTCGCGGAGCATCCCCTCCATGAGCGTGATCTCGGCGGTCTGCGCCCGGCTGATCGCCCCGGCCAGCGTGCGGACCTCGGGGGTGCGGGCGTCGGCGAGCGCGGCGTCGGCCATCTCCACGCCGCCCTGGTGGTGGGCGATCATCAGCCGCAGGAAGATGCGGTCGGCCTCGACGCCCTGCGCCGCCCGCAGCTCGTCGAGCTGGGCGGCGGTGGCCATGCCCGGCATCGGCTTGCCGGTGGCCGCGTGCTCACCGTGCTCGCCGCCGACCCAGGCCATCGGGGGGCGCTCGCCGGTCTGCGGGAGGCCCCACTGCACGAGCCAGCCGTACATCTGGCCGGCCTGCTGCTGCTGGCTCGTCGCGATGTCGTAGGCGAGGCTGCGCACGGCGTCGTCGGTGCTCCGGTCGCGGACGATCAGCGCCATCTCGACGGCCTGCAGGTGGTGGGTCTGCATGTCGCGGGCGAAGCCGGCGTCGGCGCCGAACTCGGTGACGCGGGAGGTGTCCGTCGCCCGCTGGACCAGCAGCGTGCCACCGACACCCACGAGGAGGGCGAGGACGGCGACGAGCGCGACGAGCGAGCGCCTCGGCCGGCTCGGGGCCACCGCCTCCACCTCGTCCTCGGGCACGGTCGCGAGGGTCACGACGAGGGCGAGGGGGAGGGCGCAGCGGCACCGGTCGGGTAGGTCCCGTCCGTGCCGTCGCTGCCACCGGTGCAGGCGGCGCCCGGCTCGGGGGTCTGCGGGCCCTGACGGTACTTCTTGATGAACTCCTCGAGGCGCGGGTCGTCGGCGCCGGTGAGGTCGATCTGGGCGCCCCACGCCGAGGCGACGACCGGCGCGCGCAGGCCGTCGACGGGGGAGACGACCATGTAGGTGTCGGGGACGCTGTCCGTGAGGGTCTTGACCTGGGCGGCCGGCAGGTCCGAGCGGTAGGTCACCCAGACGGCGCCGTGCTCGAGGGAGTGCACGGCGAGCTCGTTCTTCACCGGGGCGTCGTACACGCCGCAGTTGAGCCACACCGGGTTGTGGTCGCCGCCGACCGGGGGGTTCTCCTTGTAGGTCACCGGGGTCGTCACGTGCGTCGCGGTGACGCCCTCGAAGGTCTTGACCGCGGCGAGCGAGGGCTTGTTCGCGGACTCGGTCGTGATGGCGAAGACGACGGCCCCGACGAGGGCGAGCACGACGAGCGAGACACCGCCGACGACGAGGAAGCGGCTGCGGCGCTCCTTGGCCCGCTGGGCCTTCTGCACCTCGGCGAGGGCGCGGGCTCGGGACGACGACGGCACGGGGGAACCTCCTGGGGAACGGCCCGGGGCAGGGACCGGGCTCGCCCTCCCAGCGTACGGCGGCGCTCGGGAGTTCCCGGGTGTGGCCGGTTCGTGGACGAGTGCTGGAGATCCCGGGTCGGGTCCGCCGCGGTGCGGGTGGGCGCAGGGGCAGCGCCTAGACTCGGGGGGTTCGACCGGACCCGATCCGGCCCCGAGAAGGACGAGGAGGTAGGCGCGGTGAGCCTGCTGGAACGGATCGGCGGTCCCCGCGACCTCAAGGCGCTCCCGGCGGCGGACCTGCCGGCGCTGGCCCAGGAGGTCCGCGAGTTCCTCGTCGACCAGGTCGCCCGCACCGGCGGCCACCTCGGGCCGAACCTCGGCGTCGTCGAGCTGACCATCGCGCTGCACCGCGTCTTCGACAGCCCCACCGACGCCATCGTCTTCGACACCGGCCACCAGTCCTACGTCCACAAGCTGCTCACCGGCCGCCGCGACTTCTCCGCGCTGCGCAAGGAGGGGGGCCTGTCCGGCTACCCGAGCCGCGCCGAGTCCGAGCACGACGTCGTCGAGAACTCGCACGCCTCGACCTCGCTGTCCTGGGCGCACGGCATCGCCGCGGGGCGGATGGTCCGCGGCGAGAAGAACCGGCACACGGTGGCGGTCATCGGTGACGGCGCGCTCACCGGTGGGATGGCCTGGGAGGCGCTGAACAACATCGCCGCCGAGCGCGAGCTGCCGCTCGTTCTCGTCGTCAACGACAACGAGCGCTCGTACGCCCCGACGCGCGGCGGCCTCGCCGACCACCTCTCGACGCTGCGCACCACCCGCGGCTACGAGCGCTTCCTCGACTGGGGCAAGCGGAACGTCTCCCGCACACCGGTCGTCGGCGGTGCCATGTACGAGACGCTGCACGGCGTCAAGAAGGGCATCAAGGACATCGTCGCCCCGCAGGGGATGTTCGAGGACCTCGGCCTCAAGTACGTCGGCCCGGTCGACGGACACGACGAGCAGGCTCTCGAGAACGCGCTGCGCAAGGCGCGCGCGTTCGGTGGGCCGGTGCTCGTGCACGTCATCACCCAGAAGGGCCGCGGCTACGACCCGGCCATCACCGACGAGGCCGACCAGTTCCACGCCGTCGGGGTCATCAACCCCGAGACCGGCCTGCCGCTCGAGATCGCCGGCCGCAGCTGGACCGACGAGTTCGCCGACACGATGGTCTCGCTGGGGGAGGAGCGCCAGGACGTCGTGGCGATCACCGCGGCGATGATGATGCCCGTCGGCCTCCAGCCGTTCTGCGACCGCTTCCCCGAGCGCACCTTCGACGTCGGCATCGCCGAGCAGCACGCGCTGACCATGGCTGCGGGACTGGCGTTCTCCGGTTTGCATCCGGTCGTCGCGGTCTACGCCACGTTCCTCAACCGCGCCTTCGACCAGCTGCTCATGGACTGCGCGCTGCACAAGGCCGGCGTGACGGTCGTCCTCGACCGCTCCGGGGTGACCGGCCCCGATGGCGCGTCGCACCACGGCATGTGGGACATGACCATCTCCGGTGTCGTGCCGGGGCTGCACCTCGCGGCGCCGCGCGACGGCCAGCAGGTGGCGGCCGCTGTGCGCGCGGCGGTCGACATCGCCGACGCGCCGTCGGTCGTGCGCTTCCCCAAGGGCACCGTCGCCGACCCGATCGAGGCCGTGCGCACCGTCGACGGCGTCGACGTCCTCTCCGAGCCGGACGACGGCGACGTCGAGGTCCTGCTCGTCGGGGTCGGCTCGATGGCCGCCACCGCGCTGACCGCCGCCGAGAAGCTGTCGGCGGAGGGGCGCCGGGTGCGGGTCGTCGACCCCGTGTGGGCGCTGCCGGTGCCGGAGGCCGTGGTCTCGCTGGCGCGCGGTGCCGGCCGGGTCGCCGTCGTCGAGGACAACGTGGTGGTCGGGGGCATCGGCTCGCAGGTCGCGCAGGCGCTGCGCGACGCCGCGCTCGACGTGCCCGTCGACACCTTCGGCATCCCGCGCCGCTTCCTCGACCACGCCTCGCGCGGACAGGTCCTCGACGCCGTGGGGCTCACCCCCGACGCCGTCGCCACCGCCCTGCGCGCCCGTCTCGGCTGACGGCGTCGTGATGGTCGCGGGCGGCTCCCCGGGGGAGGTCCGGGCCGCCTACGACGCGATCGCCGAGGACTACGCGGCCGCCTTCCCCCCGACCGAGCCCGAGCAGCCGGTCGACCTCGCGATGGTCGACCACTTCGTCGGCTGCGTCGTGGGTGAAGGTGGTCGCCGCGTCCTCGACGCCGGCTGCGGCACCGGCCGGATGGGCCGCTTCCTCACGGACCGCGGCTGCTCGGTCGTCGGCGTCGACCTCTCGCCGGGGATGCTTGCGATGGCCCGCCGCGACCACCCGGACCTCGAGGTGCACGAGGCGTCCATCATCGAGCTGCCGTTCGAGGATGCTTCCTTCGACGGAGTCATGTTCTGGTACAGCCTGATCCACTTGCCCGACGAGGCTGCGGCCGTGGCGCTGGCCGAGGGGGCACGCGTGCTGCGGCCCGGGGGCTACGTGCTCGTCGCGTCGCAGAAGGGCGAGGGGACCCAAGACGTCGGGGCGGGGCTGCGCGAGCGCGGCCACGACGTCGCCCTGACCCGCTGGCACCGCGGCCCGCGCGAGCTCCTCGACCTGCTCCGCGGCGCCGGCCTCGAGCGCACCGCCCGCTTGGTCCGCGAGCCCCTTGGCCGTGAACGCCACGGCCAGGCCTTCATCCTCGCCCGCCGCTCCTGACCGAGCGGTCGGCCACCCGGTCCCCGCTGAACGCCGCTCAGAGCGCGGTTGCCGTCCGCGGTGGGCCAGCCTGTTGGGCCGCCCGTCTTCGCCCACTACTGGGCTGGCCTCGCTCAACGACCTTCGGTGATGCCCTAACGGGCCTCCAGGTCCCGTGTTGAACGCGCTGTGCCAGGGCTAACGGTGGGCTTAAGTGCCCAAGTTGGCAGGTGCGAGTTGCGGTCCGGGTCAACCCCCGTTCGCCGACACCATCCTCGTTTGGGCAGTCTGCCGCCTCTCCGGAACTTCGAGTGCAGGGGGTGGCTTCCTCCCTTCACACCAAGTCGCCAGCACGAGCACGAAGGGCAAAGGAGCGGGAGGACGTAGTGTTGCAACACGAGAGCGACTTCAGTAGACGCCCTAGGGTCCAAGTCCAGGTCATGACGGAAGGGCGGAAATGCTGCGCGGATTCGGCATCCAAGGATACAAGTCCTTCAATGACGATGAAATCCAGCGCGTTGAGTTGCTGGGAAAGTTACACTTTTTGGCTGGCGTAAACAACAGTGGCAAGTCGAATATGCTAGCGGCTGTTCAGCAGTACCTTCCAACTTTGAAGTCTCTTGCGTCATCCGGTGCCGAGATTCCAGCGCCCCAAAACTTGGAGGTTCCTAACTTTTCGGAACCTGCACCCTTTGCAGTCAGCGTGGCGTTTGATGACGTAGATAGCTATATCGAGTCGAACGGGCGCTTGAATGACACGCAAAAAGAAACACTGAAGCGGATCATTGCCACTCCTGCCTTCAATAGGTCCAGTGCGGCCGGCCCTGTATGGTTTGATCTCAGGCCAACTCCGGGGACTGAGAGTCGAAATGAGCTGCCTATAGACGTTAGACAGCTGGAACTCGCTCAGGCGGAAAGCCCCGAAATGACTGACGCCACGATGTCGGATCTCTCGGGTGCGCTAACTAGCACTGGAGGAGGGGGGCAATGGCACGACCACAGGAGGGTCCTGTCCGCCATCTGCCCCTTACACACGATCCCAATCGTGGAGACCATCCCCGCCCTTCGGCGTATTGAGCCAGGCGAGGTAGACCCTACAAGACGCCATTCTGGAACGGGGCTCATTGGCGAAATTGCACGGATGCAGAACCCTGGCTTAGGCAGGGACGAACTTCTCGAGAAGTATCAAAACATCAATGCGTTCGTAAGGCTTGTTGTGGACGACGATACGTCAGTCCTTTCGGTTTCCCCGGAAGGGGAACTCCTAATCAGACGAAGCGGAACAAGTGCACTGCCTCTTTCCTCCTTTGGCACCGGGCTGCATCAAGCAATCATCATCGCGGCAGCTTCCACGGTCAGTTCGGGTGTAGTGCTATGCCTCGAGGAGCCAGAGATGAATCTTCATCCACTCCTCCAGCGCCGCCTTATTTCATACCTCACTGAGCTGACGAGCAATCGCTATCTCATATCGACGCACTCAGCGCATCTTCTGGATTCATCAGCTCCGTCAATCACTCACGTCACGCTCGATTCGCGGGTCTCGCATACCGAAGCTGTCTCGTCCCCTGCTCACCTGTTTCGAATCGCAGTGGAACTCGGGTATCGTGCTTCTGACCTCGTACAGTCCAACTGCGTTATCTGGGTGGAAGGTCCGTCCGATCGGATCTACTTGCGCCATTGGTTGGGCATGATTGATCGGGAATTGACGGAGGGGGTTCACTTTACGATTATGTTCTATGGCGGAGCACTTCTGAGCGAACTAACTCCCGACGACCCTGATGTGCATGATTTCATCTCGTTGCGACGAATCAACCGAAACCTTGCCATCTTGATCGACTCGGATAGGTCCTCCGAATCCGACCCGCTGAACGCGACGAAGACACGAGTCATCGAGGCGATGGCAAGCGACACGGGAGACGCGGTCTGGGTTACGGAAGGATATACGATCGAGAATTACGTTCCCGCGGATCTATTGCGCTCAGCTGTCGGTTCGGTTCACCCGAGCGCCCGTCTGCCAAGAAGCCTTACTCCATACCGAAATCCTATGGCACTCAAGACGCGAGATGGCAAGGCGTTCCAGGCAAACAAGGCACGCGTTGCAAGGCGTGTAGTCGAATCGTGGAGTGACGCGCTAGAAGCAGAGTCGCATCTCAAGGAGAATCTGGAGGGGATCTCCAGGTTCGTTCGACGAGCGAATGAGATGCCTCCGCACGGCGAATAGTTATGGAGAGCGGACTAGAGGGCCCCACCCTTCGGACCCATCCGTTGAGTTCCCCCGTGATGGATGCGCGAGAGGCAGACGTAGAGCGAACCATGGGCCTCGCCCACGCCACCACGGACAGGGTGCGCGCTTCGCTGAGATCCCGTCCGCATCCGGCTTGCAGGCGTCAGCAGCCGAAGGGATCGACGGGTTCTGCGCCCACGATCCCCAGCGGCCTCACAAGTCGGCTCGTGCGGCCGCCCGCCCGACCGCGTCAGCCACCGCGTGCCACTATGTCGCATGCCCTCAAAGCAGACGCTCGCCATCAACATCATAAGTTGCGGTGCCATGCTCGACCTGATGAGCGAGCAGGAGGCAAACTTCCTAAACACCGCGCTGTCCCTGTTTCGGAATAGGGAAGACTTGGGACGCTCACTGCCCCGTGCGAACGTCAGCTTGACGCGGGCTCACAACCCGACACAGTTCTTCGCAGCATGTTCCAGCCAACCCGATCTTGTTCATTTGATCGCTCACGGCAGCGCTTCTGAACTGGCTATCGGCCCCAAGCACCGGATTGCCGCGAAACAAGTCCGGGAAATGGGGGGCGCTGGTCGGCTAAAGCTACCTTCCGTTTTGATCTCGACGGCGTGCAAGATGGACAGTCCAGCTTGGCGTGGCGCTCTCTCATCGTGCGGGGTCGAGGTTCTCATCGCAGCCGGTCAGACAGTAACTCCAGCCAACCTCCTTGCCTTCGATATGAGCTTCTACTCGGCACTGCTATCTCAGGTGTATAGAGGACATGAGACCAACCACAGGGTCTTAGAGTCGTTCAAGTTGGCTGATCGGCACTATCGAGACATCCATGCGGCTGGTACGCCATTCGCTAAGTTCAAGATCTCGATTCTTCAATAGATTTGAGTCTGAGGCCCTCGTTCCAGGTGTGCTCGGCGCTGCATCCGCCATGCCCACGGCTCAGAACCCCTGCTCAGCGCGGTCGGAGGGCGCTCACCGCTACTGAAGGGTGCTCAACGTGTGATGCGTGCACCGGCTGCAGCGTAGACTCACGGTCCACCTGTCCTGGGACACTGTGAGCGAGGAGCGTGTACTGCTTACCAGCCTGCTCACGTGGGCGGTCAGCTCCGGAGGGTGTCCTTGATGTCCTTCTTGAGGACCTTGCCCACGGTCGAGCGGGGGAGGTCCGGCCAGACCTCGACCTGCTTGGGCGCCTTCACCGACCCGATCCGCTCCTTGACGAAGGCCGCCACCTCTTCCGGCGTGGGGGAGCGGCCCGCCACCGGCTGGACCACCGCCACCACCCGCTCGCCCCACTTCTCGTCCGGCAGGCCGACGACGGCGCAGTCCTGGACGTCGGGGTGGGCGAGAAGCGCCTGCTCGACCTCGGTGGAGTACACGTTGAAGCCGCCGCTGATGATCATGTCCTTGGCCCGGTCGACGATGAAGAGGTACCCCTCCTCGTCGAGGTAGCCGATGTCGCCGGTGTGGTGCCAGCCGTGCAGCGAGGCCTCCGCCGTCGCCTCCGGGTTGCGGTAGTAGCCCGGCGTGACGAGCGACCCCCGCACGACGATCTCGCCGCGATCGCCTGGCGGTAGCAGCCGGCCGTCGAGGTCCATGATCCCGACCGTGACGAGCGGCGTCGGGCGCCCGGCCGATGCCAGCCGCTGCCGCGCGACTTCGCCGGAGGCGGTGAAGTGCTGGGCCGGCGACATCGTCGAGATCATCATCGGCGCCTCGGTCTGCCCGAAGAGCTGGGCCATCACCGGGCCTATCCGGGTCAGCGCCTCCTCGAGCCGGGACACCGACATCGGGGCCGCGCCGTACCAGAAGCACTGCAGCGAGGAGAGATCCGTCGTGTCGAGCGCTGGGTGCCCGAGCACGCCGTAGATGACCGTCGGCGGCAGGAACGTGTGGGTGACGCGGTGCTCCTCGACGAGCCCGACGAAGCGCCCGATGTCCGGCGCGCGCATCACGACGACCTCGCCGCCGAGGCTCATCATCGGGAAGCAGAGCACCCCCGCGGCGTGGGTGAGCGGCGCCAGGGCGAGGTAGACCGGCCGGCCCTCGGCGGGGAACGGGTAGCTCATGAGGGTGAGCGCGGTCATCGTCTCGAGGTTGGTGCCGGTGAGGACGACACCCTTGGGCCGGCCGGTCGTGCCGCCGGTGCCGACGATCATCGCGACGTCGTCGACGGGGTGGCGGTCGATGACGTCCTCGTCGCCGGGGGCGAGGAACTCCTCGAACCCCAGCGCGCCGTCGACCTCGGCGTCGAGGCAGACCCACGCCTGCACGAGCGGTAGGTCGCCGCGGATCTGCTCGACGAGCCCGGCGAACCCGGACTGGAAGAGCACGAGCGTGACGTCGAAGAGCTCGAGCAGCTCGCGGTTCTCGGCGGCCACGTTGCGCGGGTTGACCGGGCACCACACGGCTCCGGCCCGGCTGATGCCGAAGACGCACGTGAAGGCGACCGGGTCGTTGGCCGAGATGATCGCCACCTTCTCGCCGGGCCCGATGCCCCGGGCGGCCAGCGCCGCGGCCACCCGCGACGACAGCTCGCGCACCTGCCCGTAGGTCATCGACGACCCGTCGGTGGTCAGGCAGGGCGCGTCCGATCCGAGCGAGGCGCCCTTGTCGAGGTAGTCGACCAGCCGCATCCCCACGTCAGGAGGCCTGGCTCACATGCCCATGCCGCCGTCGACCGGGAGGCCGGCGCCGGTGATGAACTTGGCGGCGTCCGAGGACAGGAAGACGACGGCATCGGCCATGTCGTCGACCTGGCCGAGCCGCCCGGACGGCGTCAGCTCGATGACGGCACCGACAGCGGCCTCCGGCGAGGGGAAGAGGCCGATCTCGGCGACGTCGTTGGCCAGGCCGGCGCCCATCGCGGTCGGGACGAGACCGGGGTAGACGCAGTTGACGCGTACGCCGTAGCCGAGCTTGCCGGACTCGGTGGCCGCGACCCGGGTGAGCCGGTCGACCGCCGACTTGGTGGCCGAGTAGACCGCGATGCCGGGGAAGGCGATGGTCGCCGCGACCGAGGCGATGCTCGTGATGGCCCCGCCCTTCCCGGCCGCGCCACCGGGACGCATCGCGCGCAGCCCGTGCTTGAGGCCGAGCGTCGTGCCGAGCACGTTGACCTCGAGCATCCGGCGCACGTCGTCGGCCTGGACCTCGGTGATGAGGCTGGTGATCTCGATGCCGGCGTTGTTGACGAGGATGTCGAACCCGCCGAGCCGCTCGACGGTGGCGGCGACCGCGGCCTCCCACGAGGCCTCGTCGGTGACGTCGAGGTGGACGAAGCCGTGGCCGTCGCCGAGGGCGGCGGCGGTCTGCTCGCCGGACTCCTGGACGTCGCCGATCATCACGCGGGCGCCGGCGGCGGCCAGCGCCTGCGCCATCCCTTCCCCGAGCCCCTGGGCTCCTCCCGTGACGAGGGCGGTGCGTCCGGACAGGTCGTACGACGTCATGGGCTCGGCTCCTTTGCCAGTGCTCCCGGATGGATGTCCGCAGCCTCCACCAGAGTCTTGACAGTCGTCAAGACTCTGGCCGGTTCCGGCCCTACGATGGCCGCGTGACCCCCACTCGGCAGGATGCGCCGCCGCGCGCCGCCCGTGACGCGCGTACCCGCGAGGCCCGCCGCGACGCCCTCGCCGAGTCGGCCCTGACCACCCTCGGCACGCTCGGCTACGCGCGCACCTCGCTGCGCGAGATCGCCGCCAACTCCGAGTTCAGCCACGGGGTCGTGCACTACTACTTCCGCGACAAGACCGAGCTCATCACCTACTGCGTCCGGTACTACAAGGCCCGCTGCGTGCACCGCTACGACGCCGTCGTCGCCGACTCGCGCACCGCGCCGGAGCTGTTGATCGCGTTCTCGGACAAGCTCGTCGAGACGATCGTCGACGAGGCGCCGATGCACCGCCTCTGGTACGACCTGCGCACGACGAGCATGTTCGAGGAGGCCCTGCGCCCCGACGTCGTCGCCATCGACGCGAGCCTGCAGGACATGGTCTGGCGCGTCGTCTCGCGGTACGCGGAGCTGGCCGGCCGCGACCTCGTCGTCACGCCGGGTGTCGCCTACGCGATGCTCGACGGCGTCTTCGAGCGGTGCCTGCTGCGGCACCTGGCGGGGGAGGGCGACGCCCTCGACGAGCTGCGCGGCGCGGTGCTCGGCGCCCTCCCGCTGCTCCTGCGCGCCGACTGAGGCCACCCTCCCGCTCCGAGAAAACGCCCGGGAGCGTGATCCGATCGGCGCCCGAGGCGCGACAGTGTGTTCGTGCAGCACCTCACGGACTCCGAGCTCCTGGGCCTGGTCGCCCAGGGGGACGAGGCCGCGCTGCGCGAGCTCGTCGAGCGGCACTCGCCGTGGCTGCTCCTGCGGCTGGGCCGCCGCACCCCGGACCCAGACCTCGCCGCCGAGGCGCTGCACGACACCTTCGTCGCGATCTGGCGCAACCCCGGGTCCTTCCGCGGTGAGGGCGACGTCGGCGCCTGGCTCTGGGGGATCGCCATCCGCCAGCTCGTCTCGCGGCTGCGCCGCCGCGCCCAGCCCGTGCCGATGGAGACCCGGCTGCTGTCCGCCCTGTCGCCGACCGTGCGCAGCGCGGAGGACGAGCTGCTCGTGGCGCTGGAGCACGGAGCGGTCGGCGCGGCACTGAGCACGCTCTCGCCGGAGCTGCGCCAGGTGCTGCAGGCCACCGTCGTCGACGGACTGTCGACGCGCGAGGCCGCCCACCTCCTCGGCATCCCCCAGGGCACGGTCAAGAGCCGCGCCCGCATCGCCCGGTCCAGGCTGCGCGAGCAGCTGATCTCGAGGGAGGCGTGCCCATGACCTGGCACCCCGAACAGCCTGTGTGGCAGGCCTACGCGTCCGGCCGGCTCGACCCGGCCGCCGAGCTCAGCGTCGAGACCCACCTCACGGCCTGCCCGCACTGCCGCACCGCTGTGGCAGCAGAGGTCCCGCAGGCCTCGGTCGGTCTGGTGTGGAACCGGGTGCGCGACACCGTCGCCGAGCCCACGCCGAGTCGCGTGCACCGCGTGCTGCGTCGCCTCGGGGTCCGGGAGGACGACGCCGTCGTCGTCGCAGCCGCCGACGCCCTCCTCGTCCCGTGGGCGGCGGCCGTCGGCTTCGCTGTCGCGACCGCGGTCATCGCGGGGTTCGCCGGCCTGGGGCCGGTCGGCCGCGAGGCCCTCTTCCTGGCCCTCGCCCCCCTCGTCCCGGTGCTCGCCGTCGTCGTCGCCCACGACCTCCTCGACCCGCTGCGTGAGGTGGTCGCCGTCAGCGCCTACAGCGCCCTGCGGCTGGCCCTGCTACGGGCCGTCGCGTCGCTCGCGGTGGCGGTGCCCGTGACCACCGGGCTCGGTCTCGTCGTCCCCGGCCTCGACGGTCTCGCCGTCCTGTGGCTGGCCCCGGGACTCGGTCTCACCCTCGCCGCCCTCGTGCTGCTCACGTGGTTCGAGGCCCGGGTCACCGGCGCCCTGCTCGGGCTCGGCTGGGTGGGCGTCGTGGTGGTCCTGCGGCTCGGGGGTGACGCCCACGTGCTGACGGGGGCCGTGGCCCAAGGGATCTTCCTCGCGGGCGCCGCAGCGCTCGCGCTGACCCTCGTGCTGCGCACGTCGTCGCTGCGGCTCCAGGGAGGTGGGCTGTGAGCATCGTCGCCTCCCTCGACGGGGTCGCCAAGAGCTTCGGCGGCGTCCAGGCCCTGCGCCCGACGACGCTCGACCTGCGCCCGGGCGTCGTCGGGCTGCTCGGCCCGAACGGCGCGGGCAAGACCACGATGCTGCGCCTGCTCTCGACCGCTCTGCCGCCCACGGAGGGACGCATCGTCGTCTCCGGGTTCGACGTCACCGCCTCCCACGCCGAGCGCGTGGAGGCGCGGCGGCGCATCGGGTACTGCCCGCAGGAGGTCACGTTCCCGCGGGGGATGACGGCGTTCGCGTTCCTCGACTACCTGGCCGTCCTCAAGGAGTGGCGCGAGAAGGAGCCGCGCCACGCCGAGGTCCGCCGGGTCCTCGAGCTCGTCCGGCTCGCCGACCGCGGGGCGATGAAGGTGGCCCGCCTCTCCGGCGGACAGCGCCGACGGCTGGCCATCGCCCAGGCGCTGCTCGGCACACCGGACCTGCTGGTCCTCGACGAGCCCACCACCGGGCTCGACCCCGAGCAGCGGGCGTCCCTGCGCGGGCTGCTCTCCGGGCTGCCGGGGACGGTCCTGCTCTCGACGCACCAGACCGAGGACGTCTCCGCGCTGTGCGACCGCGTCCTCGTCATCGATGCGGGCTCGATCCGCTTCGACGGCACCGTCCCCGAGCTGCTGGCCACCGCCGCCGGCCGCGTCCACCTCGGCCCCGTGGCCGCCGGTGACGCGGTGCAGGCGTGGCGCACCGGCACCGGGCTGGTGCGCTCGGTCGGTGGGCGGCCCGCCCCCGACTCCACCGTCGTCGACCCCTCGGTCGAGGACGCCTACCTGCTGCTCCGCTCGGAGCCGCACCCCACCGAAGGAGCCGTCACGTGAGCACCGACACCACCCTCGTCCCCGGGTCGACGCTCGGCGTCCTCGCCCGCCAGGAGATCCGGAACTACCTGCAGCACAAGCTCTTCTGGTTCGGCGCGGCGCTCAGCCTGGCGGTCGCCGTGGCGATGCTCGTCGGCGACGACCCCGGCTCCTCGGCGGCGTACATGATCGCCCCCGCAGCGCTGCTGGGCGTCCTCGGTCTCGTGGTGACGGTGGGCCTCACCCGGAGGTCCGACCGGGCGGCGGAGGCCGCCGGGACGGTGGTCCTGCCCGAGCGCACCCGCACGCTCGCGCTGGCCGCCGCCGTCGTGGTGCCCGCGGGACTCGCGTTCGCGCTCTGGGTCGTCGCGGCGGTCGTCTGGTTCGTCAAGCCGGCCGCGGACTACGTCGTCCCACCGGGCGTCGGCGACGGTTACGTCCTGGCGGCGATGTTCGGCGCGGGCGTCATGTGCGCCGTCGGTGGTCCCCTGCTCGGGCTGCTGCTGGCGCGGTACGTCCACACGCGGGGGGTGGCGGCGATCGCCGCGGTGCTGCTCGTCCTCGTGACCATCCTCCTGCAGGGCAACTTCGCCGGGGGCCAGCCCTATCGGGTGTTCTGGGTGTGGACCTACTTCCTCGGCCAGCTCGGGTGGGGCCCGGACGCGGCCGGTGAGATCCACTTCCGCACGGCCCCGGGCAACCCCTTCACCTGGGTGCTCTACCTCGGGGTGCTGTGCGCCCTCGGCCTGGTCGTCGCGCTCCTGCACGACCCCGAGGCCGAGCGCGACGGTCTGCGGCGGGTCGCGGTCGGGCTCGTGGTGGCGGCCCTGGTGCTGGGCGTGGTCACGATGACCGTGGGGTACACCGACGTCCTCGTCTCTCCGCTGCCCTGCACGACCTGCTGATGGCCGGCTACGCCGCGCGAGCGCTCCCGTGGCGTCGGCTGGCCCTCGCGGTGGTCCTCGTCGGGGTGCTCATGGAGCTCGTGCGCTGGGACCCCTGGGTCCTGTGGCCGCTGGAGGGGGCGGCCGTCGGGCTCCTCGCGGGCGCCAGCGCGTGGTGCTTCGACGAGCCGGCCGCGGCCGTGGTCGACGCCTCGCCGCGGGGGCTCGCCTGGCGCACCCTGGCGCGCAGCCCCGGCCCCGTCATCCTGCTCGCCGGGTGGTCCGCGGCGGTCCTCCACGCCGGTGACGAGGCGCTCTTCGGCCACCGCGACGCGGTCTGGCTCCAGGGGGTGGCGGCCGTCCTCGGCGGGGCGGCCGTCGCCGGGTGGCGGCGGTCGCGGGGGGAGGCGACGCCCGGGCTCGTCGCGGCCGGGGTGCTCGTCCCGGTCGCGACGGCGTGGGCCGTGCTGCGCCCCGCCCGGGACGTGCTCGTCGTCTTCCCCTACGGCACGACGTCGCCTCGGGGGTGGGAGGTGAGCGTGCTCGGCTGGTCCGCCGTGCTGGTCGGGGCGGTCGGCGTGCTCGTGCTCGCCCTCACCGGGCTGCGGGTCAGCCGGCGGCGGTCCGCAGGTGGCGCGTGACGTCGTAGCCGTCGGCCAGGCCGCTCACGAGCACCTCGACGAGGGCGGGGACGTCGTCCGGGTCGAGCCGCACGGTGGAGACGCAGACGTTGTCGCGCCAGACCGAGAGGACGACCACGCCGGCCTCGTGGTGCCAGGTGGCGCGCAGCGCGCGGCCCTCGCCGCGGGTGTCGGGGACGACCCCGGTGCGAGCCGGTCCGGGCGCGCGCTCCATCCACCGATTGTGCGCCGGGCGAGGCCGTCCTGTCGAGAGCGGCCGAGCGTCGACGGGGCGGGTGCATGATGCCCGGGCTCCGTGCGTGATGACCGATGGAGCCCGGGCTTCGTCGGTCGTTCCATGGCGCCGGCGCGCGGCCCGGCGAGCGAGCGGGGTGCGGAGATCAGGCGTCGGCGGGGCGGGCGAACGCCGACGCGTACGACGTCTCGCCGACGGCGATCGAGTACTCCGCGTAGTAGTCGCTGATGCCGTGCCGCTGCGCCTCGCGGTGCCGCGGGTGGTCCCGCCAGCCACGGTGCGCCTCCGCATCGGCGAAGGTCACGATGGTCGCCCGCTCGCCGTCCTCGGCCACGAAGGTCTTGGTCTCGACGAAGCCGGGCATCGAGCGGGCGAGGTCGGCGACCACCTCCAGCTCGGACCGGTAGGCGTCCTCGGACTCGGCCCGCAGCCGGTTGCGGAACACCGTCACCACCTGGCCGACCAGCGGCCGCTCGACCTCATCCACGAGCAGTGATCCTGTCGTGCTCGGCGGCCCGCCGCGACCACCCGGTGACGAAGGCGTCGGCGATGCGCCGGTGGCTGCGGTCGTTGGGGTGGAAGAAGTCGCCGGCCAGCCCGGTGAGGATGCGCACGCCCGTCGTGCGCTCCTCGACAGGGGCGAGCAGCAGGTCGTCCCGCTCGGCGACCACCTCGCGCACGACCTGCGAGAGCTCTGCGGCGGCGGGCACCCGTGGCCCCCAGCGGAACTCGGGGACGTCGCCGACGACCGACCCCGGCGGCAGCGCGGCGAGGAGCTCGCGCAGGTCCGTGCGGAAGCGCTCGGGCGGGGTCCGGCCGGCGTCGTTGGAGCCGATGCACAGGGTGACGAGGGCGGCGTCCGCGGGCACCGGGAGCTGCGTGCGCAGCACGTCGGCCACCCGCGCCCCGTAGACCGCGCGGTTGTCGACGGCCACCGGTGTGCCCCAGGCCTCCTCGACGTGCGCGACGAAGAGGGCCAGCCACGAACGTGACGCCCGCGACGTGCCGGTGCCCACCGTCAGCGAGTCACCCAGCGCCACCACGAGCGGGCGATCCGCAGCCACGCGCCTCCGCGCCCAGTAGCGACCCCACGGACCGACCGACAGCCGCACCCGCAGAGCTCGGGCGGCCACGACCGCCGGAAGCGCAGCGGGCAGGAGCAGCCGTCGGTTCGCCATGGGGGTCGTTCGTCGTGCCGTGCGGCTCAGATGTCGCGGAAGGTCTCGATCGTCGCGCCGAGGGCGTTGAGCCGCTCGGCGAGGTCCTCGTAGCCGCGGTTGATGACGTAGACGTTGCGCAGCACCGAGGTACCCGGCGCGGCGAGCATCGCCAGGAGCACGACGACACCCGGGCGCAGCGCCGGCGGGCACATGACCTCCGCCGCACGCCACTTCGGGGTCGGGCCGGTGATCATCACGCGGTGCGGGTCGAGGAGCTGGACCTGCCCGCCGATCTTCGTCAGCTCGGTGAGGTAGATCGCGCGGTTCTCGTAGACCCAGTCGTGGATCATCGTCGTGCCTTCGGCGCAGGCGGCGATGAGCGCGAAGAACGGCAGGTTGTCGATGTTCAGCCCGGGGAAGGGCATCGGCGCGATCTTGTCGACCGGCGCGGTGAGCGGGCCGGGGTGGATCGTCAGGTCGACGAGCCGGGTGTGGCCGTTCTGCGCGAGGTACTCCTCGGTGAGGTCGAACGTCAGGCCCATCTCCTCGAGGGTGGCCAGCTCGATCTCGAGGAACTCGATCGGGACGCGCTCGATGGTGATGGTCGACTCGGTGACCACCGCGGCCGCGATGAGGCTCATCGCCTCGATCGGGTCCTCGGAGGGGGAGTACTCGATGTCCATGTCGACCCGGCCGACGCCGGTGACGACCAGGGTCGTCGAGCCGATGCCCTCGATCTGCACGCCGAGGCCCTGCAGGAAGAAGCAGAGGTCCTGGACCATGTAGTTGGGGGAGGCGTTGCGGATGGTCGTCGTGCCCTCGTAGCGGGCGGCGGCCATCAGGACGTTCTCGGTGACGGTGTCGCCGCGCTCGGTGAGCACGATGGCGCGCTTCGGGTGGCGGCTGCGGTCGACGGCGGCCTCGTAGAAGCCGTGCGTGGCCGTGACGTCGAGGCCGAAGTGGCGCAGCGCCGACAGGTGCGGCTCTACGGTGCGGGTGCCGAGGTCGCAGCCGCCGGCGTAGGGCAGCTGGAAGGCGTCGTACTCGGCGAGCAGCGGGCCGAGGAACATGATGACGGTGCGCGTGCGGCGGGCGGCGTCGACGTCGATGCCGTCGAGGTCGAAGCGGGCCGGCGGCACGATCTCGAGGTCGTTGCTGTCGGGGAGCCAGCGGACCTTGACGCCGATCGAGGTCAGCACCTCGATGATCCGGTTGACCTCCTCGATGCGCGCGAGGTTGCGCAGCGTCGTGCGGCCGCGGTTGAGCAGGCTGGCGCAGAGGAGGGCGACGGCGGCGTTCTTGCTCGTCTTGACCGGGATCGAGCCGGAGAGCTTCTTGCCGCCGACGATCCGCAGGTGCTGGGGCCCGGAGTGGCCGAGCGAGACGAACTCGCTGTCGAGCTTCTCGCCGACGCGGGCCAGCATCTCGAGGGAGAGGTTCTGCTTGCCCTGCTCGATGCGGGCCACCGCGCTCTGGCTCGTGCCGAGGAGGTCGGCGAGCTCGTTCTGCGTCAGGCCCTGGTGGCGGCGGGCGTCCCGGATGAGCGTGCCGATCCGGGTCAGGTACGTGTCGGAGGTCGTCGTCACGTCATCCATGGTAGATCACATGTGAGATATCGCGACCTTCGCGGGGCGCGGCTCTCAGGCGCGTCGCAGGTGCGCAGCCGGCCCCCCGTCGAACGTGGGTGAAAACCGTCGGCATGTCGACGGTTCTCACCCACGTTCGTGCTGACGAGGAGGGGTGGTGGAAACCTCAGGCGGTCGCCGGGACGCTGGCCACGCCGTGGGGGAGCAGACGCCGCCCGAGCACCCGCTCGTCGACGCCCTCGCGGTCCAGCAGCGGGATGATCCCGCCGTTCCAGAACTGGAAGCCGGCGCCGGTGATCATCGCCAGGTCGATGTCCATCGGGGCCTGCACGACCTCCTCGGAGAGCATCATCCCGACCTCCTCGGCGATCGCGCCGAGCACGCGCGCCCGCACATCCTCGACCGAGAGCTCGACGGGGTTCTCGGGCTGCTCGCGCATCGCCTCGACCTCGGGGTCCGGCACGGGCCGGCCGCGCTCGTCGGTGGCGTAGTAGCCGCGCTTGCCGGCCTCGACGATGCGCCGCAGCGTCGGGCTGACGAAGAAGCGGTCACCGAACGCCCGGTGCAGCGTATCGCTGTTGTGCAGCGCGATCGCCGGGCCGACGAGCCCCAGCAGGACGAACGGCGGCATCGGCGCCAGGCCGGCGACGGCGCGGTCCGCGACGGCGGCCGGCGTGCCCTCGTCGACGACCCGCGAGTACTCGCCCATGAAGCGCCCGAGGAGCCGGTTGACGACGAACGAGGCCGAGTCCTTCGACCGGATGCACGTCTTCTTCAGGCCCTTGCCCACCGCGAAGCCGGTGGCCAGGGTCGCCTCGTCGGTGCGCTCGCCCGGGATGACCTCGAGGAGCGGCATGACCGCGACCGGGTTGAAGAAGTGCAGGCCCACGACCCGTTCGGGGTGCTGCAGGCCGCTGGCCATCTCGGTGATCGACAGCGAGGAGGTGTTGGTCGCGAGCACGCACTCGGGGGAGACGACGGCCTCCACCTCGGCGAAGACCTGCTGCTTGACCGACATCTCCTCGAAGACCGCCTCGATGACGAGGTCGGCGTCGGCGAAGCCGTCCTTGCTCGTCGAGCCGGTGACCAGGCGCTTGAGGAAGGACGCCTTGTCCGGGGAGACGCGGCGCTTGGCGAGCAGCCCGTCGACCTCGGCGTGGACGTACCCGACGCCCTTGGCCACGCGCTCCTCGTCGAGGTCGGTCATGACGACCGGCACCCCGAGGTTGCGGGCGAAGAGCAGCGCGAGCTGGCTGGCCATCAGGCCCGCGCCCACGACGCCGACCTTGGTGACCGGGCGGGCCAGCGCCTTGTCCGGGGCGCCCGCGGGACGCTTGGCGCGCTTCTGCACGAGGTCGAAGGCGTAGAGGCCGGCGCGCAGCTCGTCGGTCATGATGAGGTCGCCGAGCGCCTCGTCCTCGGCCGCGAAGGCCTCCTCGCGGGTGGCGGTGCGGGCGGCCCGGACCAGCTCGACGGCCCGCACGGCGCCCGGCGCGCGGCCGGCCGTCTTGGCGAGCACGACCTTGCCGGCCTTCCCGCAGGCGGCTTCCCAGGCCTCCTCGTCGCGGTCGACCTCGCGGCGCTGCACGGTGACGGCGCCGGTGAGCACACCGGCCGCCCAGCGCAGGGAGTCCTCGAGGAAGTCGGCGGGCTCGAGCAGCACGTCGGCGATGCCGAGCTCGGCGACCTCCTTGGCCTTGAGCATCCGGTTCTGCGACAACGGGTTCTCGATGACGACCTTGAGCGCGGCCTCGGGGCCGACGAGGTTCGGCAGCAGCCAGCATCCGCCCCAGCCGGGGAGCAGCCCGAGGAAGGTCTCGGGGAGCGCGAACGCCGGGACGCCGCCCGACACGGTGCGGTAGTCGGCCGACAGCGCCAGCTCGACACCGCCACCCATCGCCGCGCCGTTGACGAACGCGAAGGTCGGCACGGGCAGGTCCATCAGCGTCGCGAAGGCACGGTGGCCGGCCTGCGCGATCTCGACGGCCTGCTCGCGCTGCGTGACGTACGGGATGCCGGACAGGTCGGCGCCCACGGCGAAGATGAACGGCTTCCCGGTGACACCGACGGCCTGGATCTCACCGGCCTCGGCGCGCGCGCGGAGGTCGTCGAGGGTGGCCTGCAGCTCGGCGATGCCCTCGGGTCCGAAGGTGTTCGGGCGGGTGTGGTCCTTGCCGTTGTCGAGCGTGACGAGGGCGAGGGTGCCGGCGCCGCCGGGAAGGGCGACGTCCTGGACCGGGGTGCGGGTGACGACCTCGGTGGGCAGGGCGGGGGACTCGGTGGTGGTGGTCATGCTCAGGCGTCCTTCCCGTAGTCGGCGTGGTGCGGGTTCTCCCAGATGACGCTGCCGCCCATCCCGATGCCGATGCACATCGCGGTCAGGCCGTAGCGGACCTCGGGGTGCTCCTCGAAGTGGCGGGCCAGCTGGGTCATCAACCGGACGCCGGACGAGGCCAACGGGTGGCCGGTGGCGATGGCGCCGCCCCACGGGTTGACGCGCTCGTCGTCGTCGGCGATGCCGAAGTGGTCGAGGAAGGCCAGCACCTGCACGGCGAAGGCCTCGTTGAGCTCGAAGAGGCCGATGTCCTCGATGGTCAGGCCCGCCTTGCGCAGCGCCTTCTCGGTGGCCGGCACCGGGCCGATGCCCATGACCTCGGGCTCGACGCCGACGAAGGAGTAGGAGACGAGGCGCATCCGGACCGGGAGGCCGAGCTCCTCGGCGGCGGCCTGGCTGGCGAGCAGGCACGCGGTGGCGCCGTCGTTGAGGCCGGCCGCGTTGCCCGCGGTGACGTTGCCGTGCGGGCGGAACGGGGTCTTGAGGGCGCCGAGCTCCTCGAGCGTGGTGCCGGGGCGCGGCGGCTCGTCGACGGTCGCGAGGCCCCAGCCCTTCTCGACGTGGCGGGTGGCGACGGGGACGAGGTCGGGCTGGACCTTGCCGGCCTCGTAGGCGGCGGCGAGCTTGCGCTGGCTGGCCACGGCGAACGCGTCCGAGCGCTCCTTGGTCAGCTGGGGGAAGCGGTCGTGGAGGTTCTCGGCCGTCTTGCCCATGACCAGGGCCGACTCGTCGACGACGCGCTCGGCGATGATGCGCGGGTTGGGGTCGATGCCCTCACCCATCGGGTGCCGGCCCATGTGCTCGACCCCACCGGCGATCGCGACGTCGATGGCGCCGACGCCGATCGAGGACGCCACGTTGGTCACGGCGGTCATCGCACCGGCGCACATCCGGTCCACGGAGTAGCCCGGCGTCGACTTCGGCAGCCCGGCGAGGAGCCCGGCGAGGCGCCCGAGGGTCAGGCCCTGGTCGCCGATCTGCGTCGTCGCGGCGATGGCGACCTCCTCGACCCGCTCCTTCGGCAGCTCGGGGTGGCGCCGCAGCAGCTCGCGGACGCACTTGATGACGAGGTCGTCGGCGCGGGTCTGGGCGTAGACGCCCTTCTCGCCGGCCTTGCCGAACGGGGTGCGGACGCCGTCGACGAAGACGACCTCCTGGAGCTCACGGGGCACGGGTGGCCTCCCTGGTCGGGTGCGGGGGATCGGCCCGGCCGGGGCCGGACTCACCCGCGAGCCTACTAAGCGAGCGCTTAGTCGTCGATGGCGCCCCGCGTGACCACGGTCACCCGGTCGGCAGCGGGCAGGGGCCCCGCACATCGAGGTCGCGCGACATGCGGATGGCCGGCGCCATTCCTCGGCATGTCGCGCGATGTCGACGGGGTGCGCGGGCGCGCGACGGGTCCGGAGGGGGTCGCTCAGGCGTCGGGGTGGGCGGCGAAGGCGGCCGCGAGCAGCGGCGCGACGACGTCGGCCTGCCAGCGGCGCACCCCGAGGCCCTCGAGCGCGGCGGTGAACCCCTCGACCGACCGGTCCTCCGGCGGCGTCCAGACCACGCGCCGCAGCGGGTCGGGGGAGCAGACGTTCTCGACGGGGATCGTGTGCTCCTCGGCGAACGCCGTCAGCGCCGCGCGGGTGTCGCCGAGCCGCTCGGCGGCCACGGGGTTCTTGTCGGCCCAGACCCGCGGCGGCGGCGGGCCGTCGTTCGGGAGGGTCCGCGGCGGCAGGTCGTCCTCGGCGACGGCCAGCCCGCGCTCGACGGCGTCGAGCCACTGCCGCGCGTAGCGCTTGATCGCGCGGTGCCCGGGCGGGAGGTCGGCGACGCCGCTCGGTGCGACCCGGGCGATGTCGACGAGCGAGGCGTCGGGCAGCACCCGGCCCACCGAGGTGTCGCGCTCGCGGGCGATGGCGTCGCGGGCGTACCAGAGCTCGCGGACCACGCCGACGGACCGGCGCGAGCGCAGCGTGTTGATGCCGGAGGTGCGCCGCCAGGGGTCGACCCGCTCGGTGGGGGTCCAGTCGAGCAGCGCCGCGAACTCCTGGCGCGCCCACTCGTCCTTGCCCTGCATCGCGAGGTCGACGCCCATGAGGTTGCGCAGCTCGCCGAGCACCTCGACGTCGAGCGCGGCGTAGCGCAGCCACGGGTCCGGGAGCGGGCGGGTCGACCAGTCGACGGCGGAGTGCTCCTTGGCCAGCCGCAGTCCCAGGTAGTGCTCGACGACGGCGGCCAGGCCGACCCGGGGCAGGCCGAGGATGCGGGCGGCGAGCTCGGTGTCGAAGAGCTGGCGGGGGCGCAGCCCGACCTCGGCGAGGCAGCCGAGGTCCTGGGTGGCGGCATGGAGGATCCACTCGGCGGCGCCGATGGCCTCCGCGAGCGGGGTGAGGTCGGGGACGGCGATGGGGTCGATGAGCCAGGTGCCCGAGCCCTCGCGACGGACCTGGACGAGGTACGCGCGCTGGCCGTACCGGTACCCCGAGGCGCGCTCGGCGTCGATGGCGACGGGCCCGACCCCGGCCGCGACGGCGGCGGCGGCCTCGTCGAGGGCACGCTCGCTCTCGACGACGGCGGGGACGCCCTCGGCCGGCTCCTCGAGCGGCACGGCCGTGGGCACGGTGGCGTCGGCGCCGGTGGACACGTCCTCGCCCCCTGCCGGCACGTCGGTCGCGGGGCTCATGCGGCGGTCACCGCCGCGGCCCCGGGAGGGCGACGACGCCCTCGGGCAGCGGGGGCAGCCCCGCGATGGTGCACAGCAGGTCCGACCACGCGAGGAGGTGCTCGCCGACCTCGGGGCCGAGCGGCGTCCAGGACGCACGCAGCTCCATCTCGACGCTCGCGGGGCGGTCGGAGAGCCCGCCGAAGCTCTCGGAGACGACGCGGGTCACGGTGCCGGCCTCGGCGACGAAGGGCACGCCGCGCGCGGTGAGGGCGTCGGTCAGCCAGCTCCAGCCCACCTCGCCGAGCAGGGGCTCGGCGGCGAACTCGGCCTCGAGCTCGGCCCGGGCGAAGGTGACCGCACGCCACTCACCGCCCCACGGCTCGGGGGCCGCAGGGTCGTGGAGGAGGACGAACCGGCCGGAGGCGAGCTCGTCGTCAGGGTCGCGGGGGTCCATGACGTCGGCGGTCAGCGCGACGGCGTGCGGGGCGATGCGCTGGGGGGCCGGGACCTCGGTGAGCCGGATCTCCGGACGCAGCCGGGCATGGTGCAGCTCCTCGAGAGCCCGGGCGAAGTCCGGGGACTCCCTCCCGGTCAGGGTGCTGCGTGCCACGGCAGCAATGTAGGCCGCGCGCGGCGCGGACGGCGTGAGGCCACGCCGGACGGGGCCGCGTGGCGCGTCGCGGGACGCCTACGCTGCCGTGCGTGCTGGCCCTCCTCGCGCTCGCGTCCTCCGCCGTGTGGGGCACCTCCGACTTCTTCGCGGGCCTCGCCTCGCGCCGCCGCCCGGCGATCGCGGTCGTCGGCTGGACCCAGGGCCTGGCGCTGCTCGTCGTCAGCACCATCGTGCTCGTCCGCTGGGACACCGTGACCTTCGAGACCTGGCCGCTGTGGGCGGTGGCCGCGGGCCTGTCCGGCATGACCGGGCTCATCTGCTTCTACACCGCCCTGTCCACGGGGACGATGGGCGTCGTCGCCCCGATCGCCGCACTGGGGGTCGTCGTGCCGGTCGTCCTCGGGGTCGCGAACGGCGACACCCCCTCGGCGTGGGCGTGGGTCGGGATGGCCGTCGCCGTCACCGGCGTGACCCTGGCCAGCGGCCCCGAGCTGAGCGGGGCGGTCTCGCCGCGGCCGGTCGTGCTGGCCTCGGTGGCGGCGGTCGCCTTCGGGCTGGCGCTGTTCTGCCTCGACCGCGGGGCGCGCGAGTCGGCCCTGCTCACCCTCTGGGGGATGCGCCTCACGTCGGTCACCGTCCTCCTCGTCGTCGCGCTCGCGCTGCGCTCGACCGGCGGGGTGACCGTGCGCGAGGTGCCAGGGCTGCTCGTCATCGGCTGCGGGGACCTCGCGGCCAACTTCCTCTTCGGCATCGCCTCCTCGCGCGGGCAGGTGAGCATCGCCTCCGTCCTCGGCTCGCTGTACCCGGTCGTGACGACGCTGCTGGCCCGGGTGGTCGTCAAGGAACGGCTGCGGCGGATCCAGCAGGTGGGTGTCGTGCTGGCCGTCGGCGGCGCGGTCCTCATCGCGCTCTAGGCGGGCGTCCGCTGCAGCCGTGCCGTAGGGGAGGATGGGTCACCGTGACGACCCCCTCGACGACCGGCACCACGGCGACCGCGTCCCCGTCCGACTCCGCGCTCGTGCGCGCCGCCCGCGGGCTGCCCGTGCCGCACACCCCGGTGTGGTTCATGCGCCAGGCCGGCCGCTCGCTGCCGGAGTACCGGAAGGTCCGCGAGGGCGTGGGGATGCTCGAGTCCTGCCGGCGCCCCGACCTCGTCACCGAGATCACCCTCCAGCCGGTGCGCCGGCACGGCGTGGACGCGGCGATCTTCTTCTCCGACATCGTCGTGCCGCTGGCCGCCGTCGGGGTCGACCTCGACATCGTCCCGGGCGTCGGGCCCGTCGTGGCCCAGCCCGTTCGCACGCGGGCCGACCTGGAGCGGCTGCGGGACCTCACCCCCGAGGACGTGCCCGACATCGCGGAGTCGGTCCGGATGCTCACCGCCGAGCTGGGGGCGACGCCGCTCATCGGCTTCGCCGGTGCGCCGTTCACGCTCGCCTCGTACCTCGTCGAGGGTGGGCCGTCGAAGAACCACGAGCACACCAAGGCGCTCATGCACGGCGACCCTCAGCTCTGGCACGACCTGTGCGCGCAGCTGGCGCGCATCTCGGGGGCGTTCCTGCGGGTGCAGGGCGAGGCGGGGGCCTCGGCGCTCCAGCTCTTCGACTCCTGGGCGGGCTTCCTCAGCCGGGCCGACTACACGCGCTTCGTCGCCGAGCACTCGGCCACCGCGCTCGCCGCCGTCGCCGACCTCGAGGTGCCCCGCATCCACTTCGGCGTGGGCACCGGTGAGCTGCTGACCCTCATGGGAGAGGCCGGGGCCGACGTCGTCGGGGTCGACTACCGGGTGTCGCTCACGGACGCGCTGGAGCGCACCGGCGGCCGCTGGCCGCTCCAGGGCAACCTCGACCCCGCGCTGCTCTTCGCGCCGTGGGAGGCGCTGTCGCGGCGGGTCGTCGAGATCGTCGAGGAGGGCCGGTCCGCCCCGGGGCACGTCTTCAACCTCGGCCACGGCGTGCTGCCCGACACCGACCCCGACGTCCTGACCCGCGTCGTCGAGCTGGTCCACGAGGTGTCGGCGCGGTGAGCCACGAGCACGGCACGGCGCACCTCAACGAGCGGGCGATGCTCGACGCCTTCGTCGACGAGCACCGGGCCGGCCTGCGCGAGAGCCTCGAGGGGCTCACCGAGGAGCAGGCGCGGCGCCGGCTCGTGCCGTCGGCCACGACCCTGCTCGGGCTGCTCAAGCACGCGACGTTCGTCGAGCGCGTGTGGTCCGAGGAGGCCGTGCTGCGCCGCCCGCGCACCGAGATCGGGCTGCCCGAGACCGTCGGGGAGTCCTTCGTCGTGACCGACGACGACACCATCGCCTCCGTGCTCGCCGCGCACGAGGAGGCCTGCGCCGCAGCGCGGGCCATCACCGCGCCGGTCGGTCTCGACGACCTCGTCCACGGCAACCGTCGCGGTCCGATCCCGCTGCGGTGGGTCCAGCTGCACCTGCTGCGCGAGCTCGCCCAGCACGCGGGCCACGCCGACATCCTCCGCGAGCAGGTCCTCGCCGCGGACGCTGCACCGCGGGACTGAGCACGGTGGGCGACCCGGTGCGCGCCGACCTCGTCGGGGACGGCCTGCGCCTGGAGCCGCTGCGCGTCGACCACGCCGAGCCCATGGCCGTCGTGCTCGCCGACCCCGCGCTGTACGACGTCATCGGTGGCGAGCCCCCGACCGAGGAGGCGCTGCGCGAGCGCTACACGCGTCAGCTGCGCGGCCCGGACGACCCCGCCGAGGAGTGGCACACCTGGGTCGTGCGCGACGGCGACCAGGGGTCGCTCGTCGGCTTCGTCCAGGCGACGCTCACCGGCGGCGGGACGACCGCCGAGCTGGCGTGGGTCATCGGCACCCCCTGGCAGGGGCGGGGCGTCGCGCGCCGGGCCGCCGCGCTCGTGCTCGACGAGGTGCGACGGCGCGGCGTCCGGACGGTCCTCGCCCACGTGGAGGCCGGGCACGTGCCGTCGGAGCGGGTCGCGGCCGCCCTCGGCCTCGCGCCCACCCCGGTGGAGGTCGACGGCGAGGTCCGCTGGGAGCGGGTGCTGCGGCGGTAGGCCGGTCAGGGCGACCCGGTCAGGTGGTGGGCGCGACCGGAGGCACCGGGGGGACCGAGGCCGTCACCGGCACCCGGCGGCGACGCCACCACAGGCCCAGCGGCACGAGGACGACGGCGGCGGCCACGGCGAACGGGACGAGCGCCCCGACGAGGGTGAGCAGGAGCCGCACCGACGTCGTGAACGCGTCCCAGCCCGAGGCCAGCCCGGCGAGGAAGCCGGTCGGGTCCTCCTGCCGGGTCAGGGCGCTCGCGTCGGTGCTCAGCGAGACGGTGACGGGGGAGAGGCTCACCTGGTCGTCGAGGGCGGCGAGCCGGCTCTGCATCGCCTCCAGGTCGGCCTGGCGCCGGGACAGCTCGGCCTCGAGGTTCACGACGTCGGCGAGCTTGTCCGCCTTGGACATCAGCGCGCGCACCCGCTCGACGCTGGCCTTCATCGTCTGGACGCGGGCGGCGGTGTCGACGTACTGGGCGGTGACGTCCTCGGTGCTGCTCTGGCGGGACACGACGGTCCCGACCTTCGCGACCTCGTCGAGCGTGGCGTCGAGCCTCTCGGTCGGGACCGAGATGGTCACCGTGCCCCCGCTCGTCGGCGCGTCCGACGTGCTGGCCCCGCCCTCGGCGGGGGACGGGGTGCCGGGGTCGGTGGAGACCTGCTCGGAGACCACGAGCCCACCGGCCCGGGTGGCGATGGTCCGCAGGGTGGAGGCGGCGCGGGCGACGTCCTTCACCTGCAGGGCGACGTCGGCCCGGCGTGCGAGCTTCCGCTCGGCCACGGCCGGGAGGACGGTCGTGGTGTCGGTGCCCTCCACCGGCGCCGCGGGCTTGCCGGCGGCGTCGGGAGCGACGAGGTCCTGGCGGGCGGCGCCGCCGGAGTCCTCGGCGGTGACACCGGTCGAGCCGCCGGTACCGGAGTCGGCGGTGCCGCCGCTGCTGCAGGCGGTGAGGGCGGCGAGGGCCAGGGCTCCGGCGAGGAGCGGGGCGGCCAGTCGGCGGGACGAGGGGTGGGGGGTGGCGCGCACGGTGGCTCCTTCGGTCGTGGCTCGGTCGTCGCTGGGGCGCCCGTGGTCGCCGAAAGGTTCCCGGTCGGCGGTCTCGATCCGGTCACGGGACGGGAGCGGACCGGTGACGGCGCCCCGCGGGCCGCGTGAGACGCTGGCGGCATGTCCTCGGCGCCCGTGACGACCCGGCCCCACGTGGCCGTCGTCGGAGGCGGGATCGCCGGGCTCACGGCGGCCCTCGAGGTGCTCGACGCCCTCCCCGACGCCCACGTCACCGTCCTCGAGGCGGGTGAGCGCTTCGGAGGGAAGCTCCGGCTGGAGGCCGTCGCCGGGTGCGTCGTCGACGTCGGCGCCGAGTCCCTCCTCGCCACCCGGCCCGAGGCCGTCGACCTCGCGCTCCGGGTCGGCGTCGAGTCCGCGGACCTCGTCACGCCGGCCACGACATCGGCCTCGGTCTGGAGCCGCGGTGCGCTGCACCCGCTGCCGCGCGGCACCGTCATGGGCGTGCCCACCGACCCCGAGGCCGCCCGCGGGGTCCTCACCGACGTCGAGGTCGAACGGGCCGCCGCCGAGGTGGAGTGGCCCGGTGGCGGGGTCGAGGAGGACGTCTCGGTCGGCGAGTACGTCTCCCGGCGGCTCGGCCGGGCCGTCGTCGACCGGCTCGTCGAGCCGCTCCTCGGCGGTGTCTACGCCGGCCACGCCGACCGGCTCTCGCTGCGCGCGACCGTGCCCGCGCTCTGGGAGCGCGCCGTCCGCGGGTCCTCGCTGCTCGTGCCGGTACCGGCCCGGGTCGACACCGACGGCGCGCCCCGTCCGCCCTTCGCGGGTGTCCGCGGCGGCGTCGGCCGGCTGCCCGTCGAGCTCGTCGAGCTGCTCCGGGGGCGCGGGGCGCTGCTGCGCACCGGCGCCGTCGTCCGCGGGCTCGAGCGGGCCGGGGAGCGCTGGCGGCTCGTCGTCGGGTCGGCCGCGGACCCCGTGGCCGTCGAGGCCGACGCGGTCGTGCTCGCCGTGCCCCCCGCGCCCGCGTCCCGCCTACTCGCCGACCTGGCCCCCGTCGCCGCGCGTGCCCTGGCCGGCGTCGAGACCGCCTCGATGGCCGTGGTCACCCTCGCGGTCCGGCGCGACGGGCTGCCCGACCTGCCGGGGTCCGGCTTCCTCGTGCCCCCGGTCGAGGGCCGGGCGGTCAAGGCGAGCACGTTCAGCTCCGCGAAGTGGGCGTGGGTCGGGGCGCTGTCCTCCGACGTCGTCCACCTGCGCGCCTCGCTCGGCCGGGCCGGCGAGGAGGCCGTGCTCCAGCGCGACGACGCCGACCTCGTGACGCTGGCCGTCGCCGAGGTGGGCGAGGTCCTGGGCCTCCCGCTGCCGCCCGTCGTCGACCACCACGTCCAGCGCTGGGGCGGAGGGCTGCCGCAGTACGCGGTCGGCCACGTCGAGCGCGTCGGGTCGGTCCGCGCCGACGTCGCCCGGCTGCCGGGCGTCGAGGTCGCCGGGGCCACCTACGACGGCGTCGGCGTCCCGGCCGTCATCGCCTCCGCCGCGCTGGCCGCACGCGGCGTCACCGAGCACCTCACCACCAGCACCGCACCCCGAGGAGGGTCCCGATGAGCACCCCGTCCCGCCCTGCGCCCGGCAAGCCCGGCGCCGCGCGCATCCGCGAGATCAACGACACCATCCGGTACGCGATGTGGTCGGTGTTCGCCGTCGCCGAGCCCCTCGGCGACGAGGACCGCGACGCCCTCGCCACCGAGGTCGAGGAGCTCTTCACCGACCTCGCCCAGCGCGACGTCGTCGTCCGCGGGACCTACGACGTCGCCGGCCTGCGCGCCGACGCCGACGTCATGGTCTGGTGGCACGCCGAGACCATCGAGGCGCTCCAGGAGGCGTACCACGCGTTCCTGCGCACCGACTACGGCCAGCACCTCGACCCGGTGTGGTCGGTGGCGGCGCTGCACCGGCCGGCGGAGTTCAACAAGAGCCACATCCCGGCGTTCATGTCCGACGAGGACGCGCGCGACTACATCTGCGTGTACCCCTTCGTGCGGTCCTACGAGTGGTACCTCCTCGACGACAAGGAGCGCCGCGACCTGCTCGTCGAGCACGGCCAGATGGCGCGCGAGTACCCCGACGTGCGGGCCAACACCATCGCGTCGTTCGCGCTGAACGACTACGAGTGGATCCTCGCGTTCGAGGCCGACGAGCTGCACCGCATCGTCGACCTCATGCGTGAGCTGCGGGCCTCGGGAGCCCGCCGCCACGTGCGCGAGGAGGTGCCGTTCTACACCGGTCCGCGCGTCCCCGTGCGTACGCTGGTGCACCGCCAGCGCTGAGGCGAGGGGACTGCTCCCCATCGCGTTCGGGGGCGGTGGGGGCGAGGATCGGGCAGCATCAGCACGACGACGGCAGACGACGAGGGGGAGATGATCGTGGTACGCGACGACACGGGGTCCAGGGGCTCCGGCACACCGGAGAAGTTCAGCGTCGACCTGGAGTCGCTGACGACCCTGGCCGGCGCCCTGGAGGAGCTGGAGACCGACGCCGAGAACGCCCGGACGTACTCGACGACGTACGCGGACGTCGACCCGTCCGGGGGGAGCCTCATGGCCCGGCTCGGCGACGCGACGATCCACGTCGACGACGACCTGGAGCGGCTCTTCCGCCGGCTCTCGCAGATCGCCGGCCGTGCGGCGACCGAGATCCGGAAGTCCCGTGACACCTACTCGACGCTCGACGCGCAGGCCGCGCAGGAGCTCGACACGACCTACTGGAGCCGGTGATGGTGCAGAAGGCCGAGGGCGGTGGCGGCGGCTACAACCCGAGCGGCTGGCTCTTCGAGCCCGCCCCCGAGGACGCCATCCCCGACGAGTGGGAGGCGATCATCAACGCCCGCGACAAGATCCCCTCGCTGGGGTCGATGGCGCTCGAGGCCTGGGAGAAGATGGGCGGCGACGGCATCCCGAGCGCCTGGAGCGACATGCTCGCGGGCGACTGGCGGGACGTCTCGAAGGTGTCGGCCGCGCTGCGCAACCTCGGCAAGTTCAGCGAGGACTACGCGGCGGCGCTGGACTCCCACGTCTCGATCGCGCTCTCCGGGTGGACCGGCGTGGCCGCGGACGCGATGAGCGTCTACTTCGTCGGCGTCTCCGCCCAGCTGCGCAGCCTCAAGACGACGCTGGACTCCATCGCCGACGACTGCAACGAGGTCGCGTTCGGCGTGTACGAGTGCGGCGTCTCGGTCGAGGACGGCGTCGAGGTGATCTTCGACCTCGTGATCACCGCGGCGGTCGCCCTGGCGGCGGCCGCGGCCTCCTCGTGGACGGTCGTCGGCGGCCTCGTCGGCGGTGGCGCGGCGGCGGCGGCCATCGTCGCGGCGATCTCCAAGGTCAAGCTCGTGATCGACGCGATCGACCTCGCCTTCCAGATCGCCAACGGCACGATGGGGGTGCTCGCGACCCTCTGCGGGGCGATCGCCGAGTCGGTCGACGTCAGCCTGCCCGGGGACTACGACAACAAGGCGGCGGTGTGATGGAGCGGACCCCTGACGAGCGGCCCGAGGACCGGCCCGAGGACAAGCCCCCGCTGCTGCCGGGTGTCGCCGGGATGCCGGGCGTCGCGCGACAGCTGCGGGCGTCGCTGGAGTCGCTGCGCGACCACGCCGACCCGCGCACGCGCGAGCGCATCACCGCGGTGCTCGAGGGACGCGCCTCGCTGCGTGACGTCGTGCGGGAGCCGGCGTTCGGTGCGTTCCTCGGCCCGCTGGCCGATGCCGGGTGGAAGAAGTACGAGGAGATGCCCGAGGAGGACCGGGAGGCCGCACGGGTCGCCATCGAGCGGGACGAGGTCCCCGAGGTACCCGCGGGCTCCGAGGAGCCGGCAGCCGAGGAGCCCTCGGGGCGTCCCGGACCGGCGTCCGCCGGCGGGACCTGGTGAGGTCGGTCAGCCGGCGGGCTTGAGCGTCAGGCTGATCGAGTTGATGCAGTAGCGCTGGTCGGTCGGGGTGTCGAAGCCCTCGCCCTCGAAGACGTGCCCGAGGTGGCTGCCGCACGAGGCGCACCGCACCTCGACGCGCTTCATCCCCATCGAGCGGTCCTCGAGCAGCTCGACGGACTCGCCGGCGAGCGGGCTCCAGAACGACGGCCAGCCGCAGTGCGACTCGAACTTGGTGTCCGACTCGAAGAGCTCGGCGCCGCACGCCCGGCAGGCGTAGACCCCGACGGTCTTGGCGTCGGTGTACTCGCCGACCCAGGGGCGCTCGGTGCCGGCCTCGCGCAGGACCTGGTACTCGGCGGGGGAGAGCGACTCGCGCCACTCCGCCTCGGACTTGCTGACGGTGTACTCGCGTCCGGTGGGCTTCAGCGTCATGTCCTCGTCAACACCGGGGCACGCCGGATGGTTCCCGCCCGGCCCGCTCGTCGGTCCGCGTCGTTAGAGTCGCGGCATGGCCGATGCGCAGATCGTCGAGGTCGAGGGCCCCGACGGGGTCCGTGAGGTGCGCCTGAGCAGCCCCGACCGGCTGATGTGGCCGGACGCCGGCATCACCAAGGGCGACCTCGCGGGGTACGTCATGGCCGTCGGCGACCTGCTCGTGCGTCACATCGGCGACCGCCCGGTCACCCTCCAGCGCTTCCCCGAGGGGATCGAGGGCGAGGAGTTCTACCAGAAGAACCCGCCGAAGGGGATGCCCGACTGGGTCCGCACCACCTCCTGCCGCTACCCCAGCGGGCGGCGGCACGCGCAGGTCGTCGTCGACGAGGTCGCGACCGCGGTGTGGGCGGTGCAGATGAACACCGTCACCTTCCACCCGTGGCCGGTGCGCACCGCCGACAACGACAACCCGGACGAGCTGCGGATCGACCTCGACCCCCAGCCGGGGCGCGGGTTCCAGGACGCCGTCGAGGCCGCCGTGGCGCTGCGCGAGCTGATGGCCGAGCTCGGCCTCACCGCATGGGCGAAGACCAGCGGCAACCGCGGCGTCCACGTCTACGCCCGCATCGCGCCCACCCACGAGTTCCTCGACGTGCGCCACGGGGTCATCGGCATCGCGCGTGAGCTCGAGCGCCGCCTCCCCGACCTCGTGACGACGTCCTGGTGGAAGGAGGAGCGCGGCGAACGGGTCTTCGTCGACTTCAACCAGGCCTGCCGCGACCGCACCATCGCCTCCGCCTACAGCCCGCGGCCGCTGCCGGGTGCGCCGGTCTCGATGCCGGTCACCTGGGGCGAGCTGGCCACCGTGGCGCCCGGCGACTTCACCGTGCTCACCGTCCCCGACGTGATCGAGGACCGCGGCGACGCCTGGACGGGCATCGACGACGCCGTCGGTGACGTCGGCACCGCGATCGCCCTCTGGGACAGGGATGTCCAGGAGCGTGGCCTCGGCGAGCTGAACTTCCCGCCCGACTACCCGAAGATGCCGGGCGAGCCCCCGCGGGTCCAGCCGAGCAAGCGCCGCCAGGACAAGTCCGACGACGAGTACATGGCCCCCAAGGCCGAGCGGGACGCCGCGCTGCGCGAGGAGTGGGGGATGCCCCTCGTGCCGCCGATCCCGCCGATGCTCGCCAAGCCGGTCAAGGGCCTCGACGCGAAAGCGGTGCAGGACACCGAGGTCGTCTACGAGCCGAAGTGGGACGGCTTCCGCTCGATCATCTTCCGCTCCGGCGACCGCGTCGAGATCGGCAGCCGCAACGAGAAGCCGATGACGCGCTACTTCCCCGAGGTGGCCGAGGCGGCGCTGGCCAACCTCCCCGAGCGCTGCGTCGTCGACGGCGAGATCATCGTCGTCCGCCCGGGCGAGGACCGCCTCGACTTCGACCTGCTGAGCCAGCGCATCCACCCGGCCGCCAGCCGCGTGAAGAAGCTGTCCGTCGAGACGCCCGCCCGCTTCGTCGCCTTCGACCTGCTCGCCCTCGGCGACGACGACCTCACCGGCCGGCCGTTCGCCGAGCGCCGATCCCTGCTCGAGCAGGCCCTCGCCGACTCCCGCGCGCCCATCCACCTCACGCCCGCGACGAGCGACCCCGCCGTCGCCGCCGAGTGGTTCACCGAGTTCGAGGGCGCCGGCCTCGACGGGCTCGTCGCCAAGCCGGTCGACGGCACCTACGAGCCCGACAAGCGCACGATGCTCAAGATCAAGCACGAGCGCACCGCCGACTGCGTGGTCGCCGGCTACCGCACGCACAAGAGCGGTGACGACGTCATCGGGAGCCTGCTCCTCGGCATCCACGACGCCGACGGCCAGCTGCTCTCGGTCGGCGTCATCGGCGCCTTCCCGAAGGCCCGCCGCAAGGAGCTGTTCGACGAGCTCCAGCCGCTCGTCACCGACTTCGACGACCACCCGTGGGCCTGGGCGAGGCAGGAGGAGGGCACGCGCACCCCGCAGAACGCCGCGGGCAGCCGCTGGGCCGCGGGCAAGGACCTCTCCTTCACGCCGCTGCGCCCCGAGCGGGTCGTCGAGGTGCGCTACGACCACATGGAGGGGGTCCGGTTCCGGCACACCGCGCAGTTCGTGCGCTGGCGTCCGGACAAGGAGCCCGCCGACTGCACCTACGACCAGCTCGACGAGCCGGTCTCCTACGACCTGTCCGCCGTCCTCGACGGAGGCCGCGGGTGAGCCGCACCCCCGTCGGCGCGAGCGAGCCCGGGCGGGTCCGGCGCGCCGCCGTGGCCGGCGCCGCGGTCGGTGGCACGGCGGCGCTGGCCTCCGGCGGTGGCTCGCTGGCCGCCGCGGCGTACTTCGCCCGCAAGGTGCTCACCCCCGACGCCCGCCGTCCCGACGACGTCGTCGTCCGCGGTGCCGACGCCACGAGCATCACCCTCGACACCACCGCCGAGACCGTCGTCCCCGGTCGCTACGGGCTGTGGCTGGAGGAGGGGGAGGGGCACGCACGGGTCGGCGACGTCCTCGAGCTCGACGCCGGGGCCGGACGGGTGCGCCGCGAGCTCCTCGGGGTCGACCGCGGTGTCCTCGCCCCCGGCCCGGCGCGCTGGAACCAGTACTTCCACGGGTCGCCGCCGGACGAGAGCCTCGGGCTGCCCACCGAGCACGTCACGTACGAGGGGGAGCTCGGTGCGATGCCGGCCTGGGTCGTCGCCCCCGGCGGTACGCCGACCGGCCGCTGGGCCGTCCTCGTCCACGGCCGCGGTGCCCGCCGCGAGGAGGCCATCCGGGCGATGCCGCCGCTGCTCGCCGAGGGGTGGACCTGCCTCGTTCCGTCCTACCGCAACGACGAGGGCGTGCCGGAGGGCCCGGACCGCCGCTACGCCCTCGGGCTCTCCGAGTGGCGCGACGTCGAGGCCGCGATGTCGTACGCCCTCGACCGTGGCGCGACCGAGCTGGTGCTCGGCGGGTGGTCGATGGGGGGCGCGATCGTGCTCCAGGTCCTCGACCGCTCGGACCTCTCCGTGCACGTCGGGCGCGTGCTCCTCGACGCCCCCGTCGTCGACTGGGGGGACGTGCTCGCCCACCACGCCCGCCAGCACCACATCCCCCGGCCGGTCGGCTCACTCGCCCGCGTGATGATGCGCCACCGCCTCGGGCACCGGCTCGTCGGCGTCCACGAGGGCGTCGACCTCGCGCTCACCGACTGGGTGCGCCGGGCCGACGAGCTGCACCACCCGGTGACGATCATCCACTCGGCCGACGACGAGTTCGTCCCCTTCGGGCCGTCGCTCGCGCTGGCCCAGGCCCGCCCGGACCTCGTGACCTTCCACGAGTGGCGGCTGGCGCGTCACTGCAAGGAGTGGAACACAGAACCCGAGCGCTGGGAGGCGCTGGTCCGCGAGTTCGCCTCCGGCTGAGGACGGTTCAGCGCACGCGCCACAGGCCGAGGAGCGTCCCCGCCTCCTCGACGAGCAGGTGCGGCCGCAGGGTGACACCGTCCGGGGGCGCCAGGGCGGGACCCGTGACGATGCGGCGGAAGTCGCCGCCGACGACGGTGGGGGCGACGGTCATCGCCATCTCGTCGACCACCCCGGCCGCCAGCGCGGTGCCGAGCAGCGAGGGCCCGCCCTCGACCAGCACGTGCCGCAGGCCGCGGTCGGCGAGGGCGTCCAGGGCGGCGGCGAGGTCGACCGTCTCGTCCCCGCAGACGAGGACGGCGTCCTCGCCGAGCACGGACCGGGCCCGGTCCAGCGCCTTCTCGCCCGCGGCGGCGCACGTGACCAGCAGCCCGGCCCCGCGTCCCTCGGTCGGGGTGCGCAGCCCCTCGGGCACCGAGCCACTGCGGGTGACGGCCACGAGCGCCGCCGGCTCGGGGGAGCGGCGGGTCGGGCGGACGCGCGTGTAGCCCTCGTCGCGCACCGTCCCCGCACCGACGAGCACCGCATCCGCGTGCTCGCGCAGCAGCGCGAAGACGCGGTGGTCGGCCGGGGTGTTGACCGAGCCACTGCGGCCGTCGGCGCCGACGGCCGACCCGTCGAGGGTGGTCACCATGTTCGAGCGGACCCAGCGCCCGCGGGGCGGACGGTAGAGGTCGCGCAGCGCCTCGGCGCCGACACGGGTACCCGGGGTCGCGGGACGGCGGGGGTCGAGAAGGACGCGCACGAGGGGCATCCTCGCAGGCCGGGCTCTGCGAGGATGCGCGCATGGCCAAGGGCAAGAGCGGCAAGGGCAAGGGCAAGGGCACGCGCGGGGGCACGGGCGTCGACCCCGCCGAGCTGACCGGCAAGGCGGCCGACAAGGCCCGCCGGAAGAAGGCCGAGGCCCGCAAGGCCCGCGAGGACGAGGCGGTCGAGGCCACCTCCTGGTCCGAGGCGCTGCGCGTGCGGCCGGGCTTCCGTCTCTCCGACCTCGACCCGCGCGCCACCCCGGGCTTCGACGGCAAGAAGGCCGACGGCGAGGAGGTGATGGCCGAGCTGCAGCAGCGGCTCTCCGACCTCCAGGAGCGGCTCTTCGCCGAGTCCAAGGGCGGCGGCACCCGCTCGGTCCTGCTCGTGATCCAGGGGATGGACACCTCGGGCAAGGGCGGCATCATGCGGCACGTGGTCGGGGCCGTCGACCCCCAGGGGGTGCGCATCACGTCCTTCAAGGCCCCGAGCGCCGAGGAGAGGCGGCACCCGTTCCTGTGGCGCATCCGCCGTGCACTGCCGACGCCCGGGCTCATCGGCGTCTTCGACCGCTCGCACTACGAGGACGTGCTCATCGTGCGCGTGCACGACCTCGTGCCGCGGACCACGTGGTCGCGCCGCTACGGTCAGATCAACCGCTTCGAGGAGGGCGTCGTCGCCGACGGCACCACCATCGTCAAGGTGATGATGCACCTCTCGCCCGAGGAGCAGAAGGCGCGCCTCGGCGAGCGGCTCTCGCGCGGCGACAAGTACTGGAAGTACAACCCCGGCGACCTCGACGAGCGGGCCCGGTGGTCGGACTACATGGAGGCCTACCAGGTGGCGCTGGACCGGTGCTCGACCGATGTCGCGCCGTGGCACGTCGTCCCCGCCGACCGGAAGTGGTACGCGCGGCTGGCCGTCACCAACCTCCTGCTCGAGGCCCTCGAGCGGATGGACCCGCAGTGGCCGGCGGCCGACTTCGACGTCGAGGCCGAGCGCGAGCGGCTCGAGCTCAGTCCCTGAGGGCGCGCTCGAGCACGGTCGACGACGCCGCCTGCGCCACAGCCGGTTCCATCGTCCCGAAGACCGCGCCACGCTCGCCACGGACCCGGCTGGCCACGAACGCGTCGGCCACCGGGCCGGGGGAGTACCGCACCAGCAGAGCGGCCTGGAGCGTGACGGCGAGCAGCTCGACGAGTCGCCGGGCACCCCACGGTGCCTTCTCGGCGAGGGCGGTCGCCCCGGCGCCCTCGCAGGCGTCGATCGCGGCGTCGAGCGCGCGGTCGTGTCCGCGGGCGAGGGCGAGCTCCTTGCCGAGCGCCGCGAGGGACTCCGGCTGCCGGGCGATCGCCCGCAGGACGTCGAGGGCGTTGACGTTGCCCGAGCCCTCCCAGATCGAGTTGAGCGGGGCCTCGCGGTAGAGCCGGGCGAGGCCGTTCTCCTCGACGTACCCGTTGCCGCCGAGGCACTCCAGGGCCTCGGCGACCATCGGCGCGGTGCGCTTGCACACCCAGAACTTGCCGAGCGCCACGCCGAGCCGGGACAGCTCGTGCTCGCCGGTGTCGACGGCGTGGGCGAGGCGCATCGCGAGGACGGTCGCGGCCTCGGACTCCAGCGCCAGGTCGGTGAGCACGGCGCGCATCAGCGGCTGGTCGACCAGCCGGGCGCCGAACGCCGAGCGGTGCCGGGCGTGGTGCACCGCCCGGACGAGGGCGGCGCGCATCGTGGCCGTGGACCCGAGCACGCAGTCGAGGCGCGTCGACGCGACCATGTCGATGATGGTCCGCACGCCGCGGCCCTCGTCGCCGACCCGGACCGCCCAGGCCCCGTCGAGCTCGATCTCCGAGGAGGCGTTCGAGCGGTTGCCGAGCTTGTCCTTGAGCCGCTGGAGCCGGATCTCGTTGCGGGAGGCGTCGTCGAGCACCCGGGGGAGGAGGAAGCAGGTGAGGCCCTCGTCGGCCTGTGCGAGGACGAGGAAGCCGTCGCTCATCGGGGCCGAGCAGAACCACTTGTGGCCGGTCAGCCGGTAGGTGTCACCCTCGAGCGGGCCGCCCGGGGCCGCGACCGCGCGGGTCGTGTTCGCCCGCACGTCCGAACCGCCCTGCTTCTCGGTCATCCCCATGCCGACGGTCAGCCCCGCCTTGTCGACACGCGGGCGCAGCACCGGGTCGTAGCCGCGGGAGGCCAGCCCCGGCAGCCACCGTGCCGACAGCTCGGGAGCCGCGGCCAGGGCCGGCGCGGCGGCGTAGGTCATCGACACCGGGCAGAGGTGGCCCGCCTCCACCTGGGACCAGAGGACGAACCCGGCGGCCCGGCGCGCGTGGGCTCCCGTGCCCTCCGGTCGGGTCCACGGCTCCGCGGTGAGTCCCTCGCCGACGGCCACCTCCATCAGCCGGTGGTAGTCCGGGTGGTACTCGACCTCGTCGAGCCGCTCGCCGGTCGGGGAGTGGGTGCGCAGCACGGGCGTGACGCGGTCGGCGTGGTCGGCCCAGCCCCGCACCTCGGGGGTCCCGGCACGGCGACCGAGGGCGGTGAGGGACGCGGCACCGGCACTGTCGTGCGGCTCCACCCAGCGCCGGACGGCCTCCGCGAGGGCCGGATCGGCGGCGAGGAGGTCGTGCCCCTCGAGCGGCGCCACCTGGTTGGTCACGTCGTGGGTGCGCACCGTTGCACTGTACGGCGGATACCGTGGGCGGCATGACGGACGCGAAGCTCCGCGTGCGGCGGTTGCTGGCACGGGTCCCGGGGGCGCTGGCCGTCGCCCGGCTCACCGTCGTCACCACGCGCATCTGCCTGCGCTACCGCGTCACCGGGCTCGCGTCCGAGGCCGGCTTCTTCGCGCTGCTGTCGCTGCCGCCGCTCGTCCTCGGGCTCTTCGGCGGCCTCGGCTACCTCAGCGAGCCGCTCGGCCAGCAGACCGTCGAGACCGTCCGCGACAACATCCTCGACTACGCCGCGCGCTTCCTCACCCCGGACGTCATCAAGACCGTGCTCGGCCCGACCGTCGACGACGTCTTCCGGGGTGGTCGCGCCGACCTGCTCTCGATCGGCTTCGTCCTGTCCCTGTGGTCGGGCTCGCGGGCGCTCAACGTCTTCGTCGACACGATCTCGATCATGTACGGGCAGTCCGGGGTGCGGGGCATCGTCCAGACCCGCGCGCTGTCCTTCTCGCTCTACGTGGTGGCCCTCGTCATGGGCGTCATCACCATCCCGCTCGTCCTGCTGGGCCCGACCGTCCTCGGGGACCTGCTGCCGGACCCCTGGGACTGGCTGACCCTCCTCTACTGGCCCCTCGTGACGCTGCTGACCGTCGGGGGCCTCGCGAGTCTCTACCACGTGTCCACACCCCGCCGCTCGCCCTGGACCCGCGACGTGCCCGGTGCGGTGCTCACCCTCGTCATCTGGGCGCTGGCCTCCTTCGTCGTCCGCGGGACCATCGGCGCCTCGATCGGGGGGACGTCGATCTACGGCCCCCTCTCGGCGCCCATCGTCGTCCTCATCTGGCTGTACGCCCTGGCCATCGCCGTGCTCATCGGCGCGGCGTTCAACGCGGCCATCCGCGAGCTGTGGCCCTCCGACGAGCGGCGGGCGCTGCACACCCGGCTCGCGGACCGGGTCCGCTCCGCGCGCTCGGACCGGCGTGGCTCGCGGACCCCGACCCCCGCGTCGGACCCCTTCGAGGGCTACGCGATGGACGAGGACGACGTCCCCGACGAGCTGGACCTGCGCAGCCTCCGGCGTGCGGCCCAGGGCCCGCTCACCCCGCTCGCGCAGACCCGCGCGGACGACGGCTCGGTCGTCGCGAAGGACCCCGTGGCGGCGGTCGAGTCCGAGCGCTGAGCCGGACCCCGGCGCGGGCGGGTCCCGGTTTGGAGTTCGCCGCGCGGATCGGCTACTGTCTCGGAGCACGCCAAGCGGGGATTCCGGTCGGAATCATCGTCGTGACGCGCGCGGATGTAGCTCAGTTGGTAGAGCGCA